>ML806344.1:18974-45486 GCA_009831015.1 Picea engelmannii | reverse complement strand
CCAGAAATAAATGTGTATTTACTTGGCAACCCGAACACAGTTGCGCGACAATATATCTGGTCTGTTTTAATTTGTTTATGTTTCTGTCCCCCAAGAGTTAGGTATTCAAGGGTTCTACAGACAAGGGTTTGCCTTGTGCTATAGCTATCTGATATACGTGTGGGGTCCAATATCTCAGGGCATTAACTAAGGAGGATAGACCGTACCCTTAGCCGTACTACCCGACTACCCAGGTACTAGAGAGTATATTCCCAAGTGCTGTTCTCGATGACACTATAACAGTCCGACGGCTGATAGGTTTATCTAAAGAGGGCTTCAGGAAATCTAGGTCAATCCTTACATAGGTGCGGTCTGATGCGCTACCACTCAAAGGGGTACCAACAGGGGTTACAAGGGTGTCCAACAAATGTGCGCTTAAGAACCACTTGTATTTCCTGCATGTATGAATCCCTCAACCACGGGTTTATGCGCGCAACGACAGATCTCTGTGGCTTAAAGACGCCGAAATACGTCTCTACCCTGAAAAAAAAATTCCCACAATTTCTACCAAGGAAAGTGCTCTGATACCACTTGCAAGATACCAGATATAATAAATATGCAGAACAGAAATAAAATGCTAGAAATGGCAGAATAATAGTAATATATCCAGCATAATCTCCACAATAACACATAAATGATATAAGAACAACAACATAAATAACACTTTGATTCAGAAAGCAATGTTCACAGGCCTCTTCGAGAGGGAAACCTCCAATCGAGCAACACTCTGTTACAATAATATCCAAGCTAGGGTTTTCATACCCTCGACCCTTATTTATACTAAATATGTCTATCAAGAGAAGCATCTAGAGGAAGATCCTTCTAGAAGCAGAAGCTTCTATTAGGTCTTCTTACATCCGCCTTATTCTATTTTATTGAAAGGCCTTATTAATATTGACCTTTATTACATTCGAATATATTGATCTACCTATGTGCGGGTTAGGACCCTAACAGTAACATCCACACTCTCCAAAGTCGTATCCTGCAACAACTTTAGATTTGATACCATAGGTGTAGCCATTGCCTTGCAATCCAACATTCCAAAAATCTTCAATATTTTTATTGTATACTTCCCTTGATTTAGAAAGATCTCATCCTATCTCTGCCATACCTCGGGGCCCAAAAAGTAATGCATCATCCCGAGATCTTTCATCTCAAACTCAACAACCAATTTTTCTCTTACACTATGAGATGATATTTTCCACACCTGTTTAGAAATAGGTCATCCATATACAACAATAGTATTATCGGACCATCATCCACAACCTTAAAGTAAAAGTTAGGATCTGCACTATTGTTTGTAAATCCTAATCTTGTCAGAAAATTGTCGATCTTGCCATACCATGCTCTAGGTTCCTGCTTTAATCCATATAAATCCTTCTTCAACATGCACACTGAGTGTCTCGCACTTGTCACGTACTTAATAGAGTGTTCTGTGACTACAAGGACCATTCTTCCTGATCAGGTTGCCATCTGTGCTGTAGGAATAATTCCAGTCCTTCCGGATGTTGAAAGTCATAGAATTCAAGTCTTATGTCCTTAGAAGACTATGCTAGGGTCATTATCCATTGGTCAAAATACCTTGACCAATACCGAGAGAATGTCATCCTGATGTTGAAACATTAACACTTATGAATAACTTATGAAATTACATAAAATCTCAACACTCCCTCTGCATGTGCTAACCTCCTCTTCTTCTTCATTACATGGATGTGCACAACTCTATGTCTGGATAGTGTTGTTTCATGTTGCTTCCTGTGATTGTCATTATGGCTCCTTCTCAGAGCTATTACCTTTGACGTGCCCAGAAAAAGAAATAAGAATAAAAAAAAACATCTCCTAGAGGAGATCAATTTATCTTGTGCACAACTATATAAAATGGCCCTAGAAATGATATGTCTTCTTCTAACACACATCCATCATATACTTGATGTCATACGACTAACCATGTTGATTTTTTAGTGTTAAATTAGACAAGCACAATTTTATGTGAGAGAGAAAAATATTATGTGATAAGACTTATATCCTAATTAGTTAAGGGGAGTATCTCCATGTAACTCAACCCCTTCCATATTCTCAAAACACTTCAAAGGCGTTTGGAAGTTTTTGGTGGTTTTCTCTGGCCTTTCATTAAAGATGTTTGGTCCCTTGGGTTGAGGTTCCCCTTAATAATTCTAGAAGGAGAGATTTAGCTTGAGAATTTTAGGATGCAAATCTTATAAATTAAAAAATGCAACATATGGAGCATTTTTAGGTATTTTGTTATTTTCCCTTGGTTGTTGCATCATTTCCTTGATGTTGCGGGTATATATTTTCTTTGAGTTTTCTCTTACCTATAGCTTAGTATTCTTCTAACCTAAAAGCTTCAACCATCTTTATTCTTTGTGGAAGTTTGAGGATCTTGATGATAAGTGGAGTTTGAGATTAGGCTTGCATTGGGGCATTCTTGGTAAGCGATGAGTAGTTTGATCTGAAGTGGGGCATGCTTGGCAAGTAATGAGTAGATTTTAATCTTATGATGAGGTTTTGAGATATAAAAATTTGTTAAATCCAAACTTCATATATTACACATCAATATATTCATTTATGTTTTAGAACATGTGTTTATAGGAAGAAAAATAATGATGCAACAAAATACATCTTTTCAAAAAACATTGGTTGAAATTTGGTGCAACAAACTTTTGCATTTTGAAAATTTTCATTACAAATTGATTTCAGAACTCCCCAAAACATGAAGAAGTGTTTGCGATTGGATGAAGCAACTCTTGGTCCCCAATTATGGAGTATTTGTATTGACCCTTGAATTGACATCCCCTTTAAGAAAGAGCTTTGACTCAAGTGGATGTGTCCCTAAAGGCATTACCAAATAAAATACTAAACACTTTAACCCTACTAATTTAAATCCAACAAAATATTTATATTTAACCCTACTAATTTAACTTGTTATAAACAAATTCTTCCAATGCTTTAATAATATTTCTAATTTCATAGGGGTTAATGGAACCCCAAAATATTATGTGATAAGACTTATATCCTAATTAGTTAAGGGGAGTATCTCCATGTAACTCAACCCCTTCCATATCCTCAAAACAATTCAAAGGCGTTTGGAAGTTTTTGGTGGTTTTTCTGACCTTTCATTAAAGATGTTTGGTTCCTTAGGTTGAGGTTCCTCTTAATAATTCCATAAGGAGAGATTCAGCATGTAAATTTTAGGATGCAAATCGTATAAATTAAAAAATGCAACATATGGAGTGTTTTTAGGTATTTTGTGATTTTCCCTCAGTTGTTGCATCATTTCCTTGATGTTGCAGGGATATATTTGCTTTGAGTTTTCTCTTCCCTATAGCTCAATATTCTTCTAACCTAAAAACTTCAACCATCTTTACTCTTTGTGGAAGTTGGAGGATCTTGATGATAAGGGGAGTTTGAGATTAGGTTTGAATTGGGGCATTCTTAGTAAGCAATGAGGTGTGCTTGTCAAGTAATGAGTAAATTTTGATCTTATGATAAGGTTTTGAGATATAAAAAATTGTTTTCCAAACTTCATATATTACACATTAATATATTCATTTAAGTTTTAGAACATGTGTTTATATAAAGAAAAATAAGGATACAACAAAATACATCTTTTCAAAAAAAAATTGGTGTAACAATCTCTTGCATTTAAAAAATTTTCATTACAAATTGATTTTAAAACTCCCCAAAACATGAAATAAGTGTTTGTGATTGGATGAAGCAACTCTTGATCCCCTATTGGAAAGTACTTGGATTGATCGTTGAATTGACATTCCCTAAAAAAAACTTTAACTCGAGTAGATGTGTCCCTATAAACATTACCAAATAAAATACTAAATACTTTGAGAAAATGAAATGTTTCTTTTTTACAACACATTAAATATCATTGCACTTTTATCTTAGTTAGGTCGAAAGGCGTATACCTATTGGAGATGGGCACAATTAATCAACTTTTAATCTAAAATTATAATCTGATGACTAACAATTGAAGATGCTGGCATATTCTTAGTTGTCCTCCCAAATCAATGAATGTGATTTACTCTTCATAACTTCCTTGTATTTTTGAATGCATCAGTTAATCTGTTTACTTTTTAACATTTACCTAATCATATTAAGAAATTAGTGTACCACCATATGATTGCCACGTTTAACTGATTAACCATTGAAATTACCACATTTAAAATTAACTTTTGGATTTCCTCAGCTCTATGTGCGTTTCAGCTGTGTGTTTTAGCGTTCACTAGCCACAACACCAATTCGGCGTTCACCAACCACCAACCACTTTGCGACTATGCTAGTAATATGATGCTCATAATATATTAAACTTCAAAGAATAATCATTCACCGCACAACTCCAAAAAACTTGAAAGGAACTCTTGGAAAAGGGAACCTTTCATTTGTACAACCCATTAAGCATCAACAAACATTATGCACCCACGTATAGAGAAAATTTAGGGCAGTATTATTGCAATTGGGGGAGTGCATGCTCCATCTTTGTTTGTAGAGAGTTAACCATGCATATTTTATTAAGTTTCATTGAACTTTTATGTAAATGATATGATGCTCATCCTATATTAAATTAGAAGGCAAACATTATATATTGTTCAATAACAATATAACAATAGAGATAATGTATAATATAGGGATAATTTAATAAGTGATAAAATTTTATTTCCATGTTAATTGTTTTAAAATATGTCAAAATTCTCATAAATTATATAAAAATATTAGACACATGTCCAAAAAGTTTGGATTTTTTTTACTTATTAAATTACTCTTTCAATTGAAATTTAAAAACAAATTATCTATTAAATTTAAATTAAATTTATCAATTTTATTAAATATTTTAATTTATTTTATTAATAATCATATAAAGTTTTTACTATACAACTTAGTATTGAATATTAATGATGATGCAGGTAATATATACATAATTGTATCACGTGGAAAGGTGTACACCTATTGACAATGGGCACATTTAATAGATTTTTAGTTCTTAATACGTTTTCTATGGACGAAATTAAATATGCCTAGAATATTCTTAGTCGTCACAATAAATGAATGGCTTTGATTTCATCCCTTAACTTGCGAGTTGTTATAAAACATCCGTTTATATGTTTACTTTTTTACATTTACCTAATCATGTTTAAAAATTACTGTGTTAACTAACTTATTGCCACATTTTATTTCGTTTATGTGATGACCGCATTTCGTTTCATTTCTACTAACTAACGTTTGGTGGCCGCGTTTCTACGCTAGCATCACCAGTGATCCCCAGCCTTTCGTCGTTAATCAGCCACGTAATTGTGGCTGTGCTAGTATGTTAAAATATTTAGTACTATATATACTGTGCCTGCCACAGCATACAATGCTGACAGCAGGCTGTATAGTGTTAGCCACACCATCAAATTTCACAGGCAAGTATTTTAATTCATTTTATTTAGTAGCAAGGTTTTTAATTCATTTTCTTAATAGCAAGGTTTTTAACTCTATTTGATGGCGCAAGCAATTTGGCCATCAAATTCCAACCTGCGAGTTGTGATTGAATTTGAAATGTTAGAGAATTCATTGTATATATGCGTTTATTGCTTCATGCCTAGTGCCCAACGATCGCTCTAGGCCCAATCGGCCTGAACAGATTTTTAAGACTGGGAATGCCGATGAATCCAATTCTCGTGGAAGGATCGACTTGTGATACTCCATTCTGTATCCCATTTGGCTAAAGAAGTTACGTCGATGATTCTATGTTTTAGAAAGGAAATTATCCTCCGCTCCCATACGTACGACTAAAGCAATGCCCATAAAATGCATTTACAGTTAAACTGCACTATCACGGGTCATTTAATGGATTGCAGAAACCTTATCTGCGCTTTGGCTTCCATGATTACGGGCAGCTCATTTTAATACACTCAATGACCACACGTCAGTTGATGAAAGCTTTCACAATCACTTCTCAACTGTCATTGAAAAGTAGAATTCTCATCGAAAGTAGTAGAGGAGACCTTGGGACGCGCAGCCTAGCTATTAATCAGTCTCGCAAGAAGACCAAATCTCAGATCACTAAGCATCTCGGTTTGAATTCTGCGTTTTGCATTTCGATGGAGGAAACAAGATCAGGGCATCAAGTTTTAGATCTCAAAATCAAAGTGGAGAAGCCGTTCTTTGTATTTCCTGCTGAAGAAACAGAGAGACGATCCTTCTTCCTTTCTAACTTCGACCAGAATTTGGTGTTCACAGTGGAGACACTCCATTTCTTCTGTAAAGGAGGGGAAGACGTCGCTCAGATAGTTGCCAGCTCTCTGAGTAAATTGTTGGTTCCTTATGACTACATGGCGGGGAGGCTCAATCTCGATACTGAAGAGGGTCGGCTTGAAATCGACTGTAACGGCGGAGGGGCGCTTTTCGCTGCTGCTACGAGTGAGCTAACATTGGATCAGCTACCAGATATCGCATATCCAAATCCAGCGTTTACCCAACTCATTTTGCAGGACTATGGAGCTGATAAGCTCCAAGATTTGCCCCTTTTATTCTTACAGGTGTGCATATGTTTTCATTCGCTCGCTGGTAAACAGTATGGTGAGATATTTGCTTATTTATTCCGAAAATTGATACGAAATTTTATTATGGGAAACTTGTAGGATAAAGCATGGGATTAGTAAAAAACAAAATGTCACTTTAGGTATACATTTTCTTGCAGTTAAACTCTCGAAGGATGCTTAGATATTTTCGGAAAAAGGTGTAGAATCTTTTTGGAAATAGGTATAGAATTTTCCATAGAATTTTTTTGGAAATAGGTATAGAATCTTTCGAACAAAAATTCAGGTATACTTTTCCTTACATAGAATTTTTTGGAAATATGTATAGAATTATTTTGGCTAAGTTGCGGTGCTACGACGAGTGTATTTACGTTGTCAAAGTCATCCAAAACTTAGGAGTAGTTTAAAAAACAAAAAGTCAGGTCAGGTACACATTTTCTTGCAGAGTAGTTTAGAAAACAAAAAGCCAGTTCAGATACACATTTTCTTGCATTTCAACTATCCAAGGATGTTTATACTTTTTGGAAATGAGTATGAATCTTTTTGTAAATAGGTATAGGTATAGATTTTTTTCTGGGGCTAAGTTGGGTTGCTATGACCGGTGTATTAGTCTTTGATGACCTACTGATTGCACTTGGCCTCATCTAACTTGGGTCTCTGCTTACTGTTTGCAGCATAGTTTTTAGTAGAAATTTATATTAATGCAGAATTTATTAAGCTTTTAGAAAAAAAATGAAAAAATGACAAATTATAAATTCAACAGACATATATATACACACATACAATAGCAGGATGTTTAGTTTTTTTGGAAATAAGTATAAAATCCTTTTGGCTAAGTTATGCTCTTAGCTGTTATGAGGGTGTATTTATGTGGTCAAAGTCATCCAAGACTTAGGACTTGCACTCTGCCTCATCTAACTTGGGTCTTGCACTCTGCCTCATCTAACTTGGGTCTCTGCTTGTAGCTTGATTCTCAGTATAAATTTATTTTAACCTTAGAATTTAATAAGCCTTTAGAGAAAAATAATCACATCTAAAATCTAATAGATCCTGGTAACTCAGTGTTGAAACAGACTATTGGAACCTATCAATCAGGGCCTAACCAGGTGGGGACATTGACTGAGGCCCAACAATCGCAACAATATAGCAGGCCAGGGACTTCACCCTGAGACCTCTTGCAATATAACCACAACACTCATCCACTAGACCTAACCCACATGAAGATCTCTATTTACCTAGACTGTAGAACGTTTTCTTTTTCAGAAAGCAATATCTATGGAAGAAAATTTTCAATAACTAAATGAAGCTAAATGTAAGCAACTGTATAATCATTTTCGTCCACCATCCAAAGATCTCTGAAACTATCGATATGTGTTAAGTTCAGATATCTATTTAAAACTATCACTAAAATTATCTTCACTCACCCGTGATGTAGAGCACTTTGCTTCTCAATAGATGGAATAACTTATTAATACTAAAACTAGGTCCAATATAAATAAGTATGTGTAATCATTTCTGACCATCATGAAGTAGAATGTAAAACATCCCTCAACTATCATTGTGTGCTAGTTAAGATATCTAATAAGCACTTAAGATATATATCATTCTAACACTGTCTTAGCAGGCTATGAAAATTTCTCAGACTTTTTGCTTGCTAAGCACACTCAACTCACCATCTATTTTCTTCCATATTGTTAAATGATTGAGCACACTACAGAAATATTTCTTATTTACTGCTTTGGATCCTTAAGTTAAATTAAATTATGGCACAGAAGTACATTTTACAATCCAGGGAGTATATAGATGCATTTTCCAGTCTAAATGGGGTGTTGTGTGTCTCTATGTATAATGGTATAATAATTTTACAGGATGTATTGAATACTCACACAGTCTCATCTAAAGAGCCCCATCTAAACTTGCATTCCATGCAACTTCATCAAAGCTCGTATTTGATGTATACCTGTGATCTTAGAGATGCATATCTCGTCTTCATAGGTTCATATAAATGGCCATATTTGAATTCATAATATACAGTCCCATGCTTGACAATTTGGAAAAGAGCATGAAAAATGAAAAACAGGCTCAATAGTAGACTGAGAAACCATGAGTTACATGGGCTCGTGATACTTCACACAAATAGGCTATTAATTCTATAATTAGACATATTTCATCAAACTTGCACATACCGGGATTCAGCATTTTAGGAAGATTCAATGGAAGGTACAGCAAAGATGTTTTGGAAAAATGATGCGGGCAAAAACAGTCTGTTGAATGTAGAGTCAATACGGTAGTTCACTCTTGAGGGAACTGCGAATATTGGATACAGATGAGTAGACCAAGACCACGACTTAGTTATCACCATTACATCACTATCTTTGTTTATTATGATCTTTTGCTGTAAATTCTTTGACAAAATGTAATGGTGAATCGTGATAACTAAGTCATGTTCTTGGTCTACTAAATTATTATGATCTTTTGCTTTAGATTCTTTGAAAATGTTAACACAATGTAATTTTTTTTGATGTCATATGATCTCTCCATGAGCCTCCCTATGCCTTAGTGGCTGGGTTGAGAAACCATGAGTTATATGGGCTTGTGCTAATTAACACAAGTAGGTTATTAATTCTATAGTTACTCTATATTGCATCAAACTTGCACATACCAGGATTCAGCATTTTAGGACAATTTAATGGAAGGTATAGCAATGATGGTTTGAGAAAACGATGCCTGCAAAAAACAGTCTGTTGAAAGTAGAGTCAATAGGGCAGCCAGCTCTTGATGGGGAACTATGAAGATTGGAGCTAGATGAATAGACCAAGACCATGACTTAGTTATCACCATCACATCAGTATCTTTGCTTAATATGATCTTTTGCTGTAAGTTCTTTGAAAACGTTAACACATAATGTAAATTCTTTTGATGTTATATGATCACTCCATCAGTGCCCCCTGTAACTTGGTGGTTGGGACAATCCTCCCCATAACAATCCAATCTCAAATAAGATACTCCATTCTTACAAAGCTATTATTTTTTTCTTTAGGTTATTTTATGGTGACATATGGCCATTCAATCTTGTGGAGGGTTTAATAAAAGCTATCTATAAATCTTTGGCAGGTAACCAGGTTCAAAGGTGGAGGCTTTGCCATCGGGCTGGGAATGAATCACACTCTGTTGGATGGATTTTCAGCTGTGGATTTTATGAGAAATTTGGCGTCCGTGGCCAAAGGAGAAAGCCTAGCCATAGTTCCCCAGCCCGATCGTAGCCGTCTGAAGGCAAGAAACCCTCTTCACATAAAGCACGAGCACCTAGAATTCACAAAGTTTTCAAACATGCCAAACCCTAGCCAGTCGGAGCCCAAATGTTGGTCCCAGCTTTCGTGCAAGCTGTTTCCCATCTCCGGAGAAATGCTGGGCCGTTTGAAAAGGAAGGCCGGGCAGCAATGCACCAGCTTCGAGGCTCTCACAGCCCACCTATGGCAAGCCCACACTATTGCAGTGGAGAGCCCTTTGGAGAAAACCTGCACAGTGTTATTTGCAGTGGACATAAGATCGAGGATGAATCCACCGTTGCCCAGGGAATTTGCAGGTAACGCGGTGTTTCCAGGGTATGCTCGAGCAACGGCCAAGGAGCTGAAAGAGGCGTCGCTCAGCTGGTGCGTGCAGAGAGTCCAGGAGGGCATAGGCAGAGTGACGGATGACTACGTTCGCTCTGCAATAGATTGGCTGGAAGTGTACAAAGGGGTCCCCTCTGCAGAAAGAAGCATCGTCATTTCCCCATGGAAGAGATTGGGATTTGAGGAAATTGAGTATCCATGGGGGAAGCCATTGTACTCGGGGCCGGTGATAAACAGCTGGATGGACTTTGTGCTGCTGCTTCCCAATTCCGATAAAGAAGGATTGAACGTCTTCATGGCACTGGAAGATCATCAGATGGAAAAATTCCGGTGCTTGATAGAATCCTGTTAGTATTTTCAGTTCACTCTGCTATCTTCATCTGTCTATGTATATTCTCATCATGAAATACCAGAAAGGGACGCGTACACTTCATCCCTCAACAGTACTCATTATACAGTTATGGTTTTTCAAATGAGGTAGCCCAGCGGCCTTATTGGATTTGATTAGTTTAGTTAGGCCTTTACTAAAGAGATTTTAAATTTCTAATTTTTTTTTTTGGATTGGTCGAGACTAAGTGGCGTTCATTGCATTTGATATATTTAGATTCCGAAAGATTTGATATATTTAGATCCTTTCGGAATGATATTTAAATTGGGTTGAATAGAATGGAAAGAACTGGTACTTTGCATTTGACTTCTGATCATGGCGGGATGTAATCATGCTGGAAGAAAAAATGCAACATATTTACAAAATAACCAATCTCTTTACACCTTTCTTCAATTTTATATATTTATACACAGGGTGCTGTGCCAGAATTAGTTGCATTGACTGGTTTTGACCTTATTGCAAAGAGTTCTTTAGCAGACAGCAGGTTACCTAGGTAAAGGTAGGAAGAGGAAGTAGAATTAAGGGTTGGATCCACTTTTATGGAGTATGATCTAAAATTATATTTGTGGGTAGTTGACTACAACTTATTTAGCTATGGCTGTCAAGTTGACTACAACTTATTTAGCACTTATTTAGCTATGGCTGTCAAGTTGACTACAACTTATTTAGCTATGGCTGTTAAAGAAGGAATGTTGCTCATAGATCATCTAGCAAGAGTGGAAGTTTGCTATTTTTGATGCACTAAAGTTGTGTGTAAGGTGTGTGGAGTTTGTATGATTTTTAGATTTGTACTAGCTTCGACATTGTACTAAGAGAGGACATTGACATTGTACCAAGAGAGAAGAGGGAGAGTCTATAGGAAGGTTGGTTGGCATCTTGAGCCTAAGCTTGTGTTAAAACATAGCCCCACAAGCATTATGTTAAGATATAAGTGGGCTACGGAACCCAATAATTGATTATAGGTTGGTAGGTTTTGGTAACAAAGGTTCATAACCAATAGAACCAATGCATGCTGGTTGGTATAGGTAGAACTAATCTAATCAGCAAATCACTTTGCACCATGTTATCATATAGGGAGGTTATGGAAGCCACATGATTTGATTATAGGTTGCTTGGTTAGTAGTTAAGGCTCATAACCAATCCAATTATTGAATCACTTTTAAGGTGACTTCTTGGTTGGTAGTTAAGTGCATTTGGATTGTGGGAGGTTTTATAGGCATAGACACAATTTCAAGATGCCATAAGATAGGTGTATTTTAACCAGAACTCTAAGCAATAAGGCATATACTCACCCCACAACCAATCAATCATTATAGAATATAACACTCCCTTGTGATTGCTTTCATTGACATAAAAATCAAAATATGTTGAGCTTAGACTTGTCTACACTGAACAACACAACATTAAAATGGTTTAATTATAAGAATTTTTTACAATGAACAACACAACATTAAAATGGTTTAATCATAATAATTTTTTTTACTTTCAATTACTTTATATATATATGATGATTAACTTCCACTAAGACTACAACTGGTCTCTTGAAGCTTAAGAAAGGTAATAGATTAAGAGCATTAAGAGCATTAAGAGAAGCCTTCCAACTTAATATAAATATATAAAATTGATATCGAAATATTTTATTTAAGGTGAACATTGAAATATTTTATTTATGTTCGTCATTGAAAATATTTTGTTATTAATTTTTTTTTAGCATGGAAGGAATTACACATCTCTACAAAAAGTACCTTTCAACATAATAATAATTCTTTTACTTTCAATTGCTTTATATATTAAAGTTGATATTGAAATATTTTATTTAAAATGGACATTGAAATTGGGGACTTTGATTTTATTTTTTTTGTTATTAATATATTTTGTAAATGCATTAGTCAACTAGATAACTCCATGTTATATAAATTTCATATTGAACTATTTTATTTAAATTGGACATCTAAATGCACTTGTTAACTCTATGTTATATAAAGTTGATATTGAAATATGTTATTTAAAGTGGACATGGACATATTTATTATTATTATTTTTTTAATATTATTTGACTTATGGTGGACATTGAATTTATTTTTGTTATTAATATTTATGGTTGACATTGAATTTATTTTTGTTATTAATATCTTTTTTAAAATGCCATGTGTCAACTCGATATTTAGCATGGAAGGAATTACACATCTCTCTTGTAACGCCTTTTCACCCAATTGTTGATGATTACAGCTGTGTGAGACATTCTCCACGACACAAACTGATTGAGTCGACCTGAGAGAGAGCCCATGAGTTGGGTGTGTGGTTCCTATTTGAGACAGAACTGGAACGTTGTGTTGGCCTCCTCCTTCCAGATAGTTGAGATGAACTCCAGATGATTCTCCTATGTAACGCAGTGAGAAAGAAGATCTGCTGAGTTAGACGTACTTGTGGCTGAGCACATGTGAACGTGTGAAATTCCATGAGCTGGGTGCATCAATTTGAGACAGAGATGAAACGATGTGTTAGCCTCCTTTGAGTAGAGAGTTGAGATGATGAACTCCAGATGACCCTCATGTGCAACGCTGTGAGAAAGAAGATCTGTTGAGTTGGATGTGCCTGTGGATGAGCACATGTGAACATGATCGTAGTGGTTGACCACTAGTGAGTGTGGTTCTCCTGTGAGACGCAATGAGATAGAGAGACATCCCTGTGGACGAGCACAAATGGATGTGCCCCTAGTGGGTGTATAAGATCCCTTTCTATATTGTTCAAGAGTCAGACTTACTTGTAACCCTAATTGTTATGTAAAGGGTACAGGTCGACCCCACCTTAATGTAAAAGATAATTAATATGGTAATTATTAATTATATTATAATTTATTGAGGTCGGCCCTGTTGTGCCAATAGACACTTATGTTGACAGGTTCAGTCTAATATAAATAAAGGAAAATTCCCCATTGAGGAATCATAATACAAGTGTGAGTTTGGAAATTTTAGCAAACACTTGTTCTTGGTAAAAGTGCACACTTCTCTTGGGTGCTAGGTTTCTAGGGTTTGTGAGCACCCTTTTGTGTAATAGGTGTTTATGGTGGTGAAGGTCTTTCTCTTGAAGAATATAGCAAAGGATTGGATGAGTTTTATTCCCTTGTGTAGAAGGGTTTCCTAGGATACTTCTTGTGTGCTTCTGCATGGTGTTTCTTCTTGTGATCTTGGTTGCTGCAACAAATTGTTCATGGTTTAAGTAAAATGCTAAAATGAAATGAACTTCATGCTTAAGCCTTGCTCATTGAAAAATCAACATGGTATCAGAGCAGAGGTCTTGAAGAACCCATGCACAAGCAATTAAAACTAAGTTGTCCTTCTCTTCTGCAGTTCCGTACAACCTCTAGGGTTTCTACAAAATCCGTATGAACCTCCCTTGTTTGGCCTTTTCAACACCCTACACTTGGATGTTGGGGCTGGAATTTGGATAAAGGTGTATGACCTCCCTCAGCGCACCTCGAGAGACCTTCAAAGTGAAATTTAGAGGATTTTGATTTTTTGGCCCTAGGGCTTCTAGGGTTCCACAATTTTCTACAAAATCTTGATTTTAGGGTTTCTGCAACTCCTTGAAGAAACATTTCAGCTCAACAAGTATTCCTGTGAAGTTTATTGTTGGCAGTCATAAGCCCAACAAAACTTAAAAGTGCTAGCCTAGCCTAGCCATTAGGTTCTCTAAGTCTAGTTGGCGAGAATTTGTGAAGAAATATGAAAATATGAAGAACATAACCTTACTGGAAGATATGCTTGATGGATCAAGCAACTTCAGCTCCTGGAAGTCAAGGCTTCAGGTCACCCTTGAAGAAGATGACCTTTTGAGTGTGATACAAAATACTTTACTAGAAACAACTATCGATGAAGAGAAGGAAATAAGAAGGGAAGAAGATGTCAAGGCAAGAAAAATACTCATCTACTTAGTAATAGATCATCTCTTTCCTCGTATTGCTAACCTAAAGACAACTTATGAAATGTATGAAACACTGAAATATATGTTTGAAAGTGACAACACCCTCATAGCCCTCACCTTAAAGGGCCAACTTCAAATTACCAAAATGACAAAAGGTGATATAGTGGCTACCTTCTTTATGAAGATATCAGAGATCAAAGAACAATTAGGTGCCATTGGAGAAATCATGTCTGATAGAGAACTTGTCTTATCTACCCTCAACAATCTTCCAAAACACTGGGAACCTTTTCTTCAAAGCATCAGTGGAAGAGAAAAGTTACCAACTTTTGATCGTCTATGGATAGACTGTACTCAAGAAGAAGTTAGACTCGGAAATAGAGGAGTGGAAGACTCCCCTGATGACAACCATGCTCTTGCAGTTCAGACAAAGAAATGAGGAATATTCAAAAGAAACTTTAGATAAACATTCACAGATGAGAAGACTCCATCAACTTCAGGTCATAATCAAAGAAGAGATGTTTCAGAGATTCAGTGCTTCAGATGTGACAAATATGGACACTATGCTAGAAATTGTCCAACCAGGAAGAAAGGAAGACAATATGCCTCCACCGCTGACATTGAACCAAACCCACCTCAAAAAGATGAAGATAAGAGAGATGAGAAGTATTTCCTCTAAAACAAATATAAAGTTGAGCATGACTACAGATCCAGGTTAATTGTTTGATCATTAAGTTTATAGTTTATTGCATTCTTAAATAAGTGAAGGGTATTATCTCTAGTGTGGGAGCCCTCTTGACTTGGACCATTATCCCTGGTACGGGAGTCCAAACCTTATTGATTGATTATTATACTAGTCAAGAAGATATAAAAGATCTAACAAGCAAGTAAAAGAAGACATCCATCCTTCAAACTTCACAGAGTGTTACTTGACTTAGAGGGAGTCAAAACAAAATGAAAAGAAGGAAGAGACAATACCTTCTCCCCCTTCAATAGTTCAGAGGGAGATAGACATTATTCTAGCTGATCCAATTGCTCCAGTTGATATGCCCAGAGATATTGCAGTAGGGAATATAAGGCCTGCCTAGGCTCGACAAAAATCTGCAGAAGGCAGAGGAATATACAAGTCCCTCAAGGGACATCCCGAGAAAGCAAAAGAAATTTTCGAGCTACCCTTCAACCATGAGCCACTTCATTGATTATGAGGCTCCTTGTCATGGAGAAGCAACATGAGAATAGGTATAACAAGATGCCATAACAGAAGAATACCAATATATTTTAAAGAATGATGTATGAGACATTGTTCTGAGACTAGTAGGGAAGTCTATGGTGACTTCCAAGTGGATCTATAAAATCAAGCATGCAATTGATGGAAGTATCGAGAAATACAAAATGAGACTTGTAGTTAGAGGATTCTCACAAGCAGAGGGAGTGAACTATGATGAGACATATTGATCTAGTAGCCCGATGCACTTCCATATGTACTACCATCCATGAGTTGGAAGCTGCATTAGATAGATGGATTCTTGATGAAGTTTGGGTTTCAACAAGAGTGTTGCTGATCCAAACCTATACTATTACATTGTTGGTGATGAGAGCCTGATTTTGATTACTTATTCAAGAAGGCATGTTGTTACAAGAAAGCTTTGAATTCTAATTTCGAGATGAAGGATCTGGGTATGATGCACCACTTCTTGGGACAAGAAGTATGACAGAGGACCAATGAGACTTTTCCTAAATCAAGAAAAATATACAGTGGGGATATTAAAGAAGTTCAGTATGCCAGAATGCAAATCTATGTCTACATGGATGACGGATTTGACGAAAAAAAAATATGATGATGACTCAGACGAGGTTGATCCACATGTGTACCGACAACTGATTGGATCATTGATGTATCTGGTCAACACCAAACCTGATATATGCTATGCAACGAATGTGCTTAGTCAATCCATGAGTCAGCTGAGACAGAATCACTGGATAACAGTAAAGCATGTATTGAGATATATGCGAGGCAAAGTTGAATATGGCCTGAGATATGCCTCTAGCGTGAACTTGAGTTTGCAAGGATACGTCGATACAGATTGAGCAAAGAGTACAATGGACTAGAAGAGCACATTCAGTTGTTGTTTTACCTTGGAGTTGACCATGGTTTCCTGGAGCAGCAGGAAACAAAGCTCTGTGGCCTTGAGTACCGCAGAAGCAGAGTATATAACATTGAGTGTGCAAAGCAGTGTGGCTTCATAAGCTTCTGACAGATTTACCTGATCATGAGATAGATTCTATGATTATAACCAGAGTTGTGTGAAGCTCTTTGAGAACCCTGTGTTTCATGATAGATCAAAACACATTGAGATAAAATATCATTTTCAGAGACATGATGCAGAGGAAAGCAGTGCACGTGCAGTACCTTCCTACACATGAGCAGATTGCAGACATCTTCACCAAACTGTCTTGGTGAAGAATACCTCTCTAGTTGAGAGGGAGTGTTGATGACTACAACCAAGACAAAGTTCGAGTACTTCTGTGCGAGACTTGGCCTGATGGAGAATGTCTCCCTAGCTGAGAGGGAGTGTTGATGATTACAACTGCGTGAGACATCCTCCATGACACAGACTGGTTGAGTCGACCTGAGAGAGAGCCCATGAGTTGGGTGTGTGGTTCCTATCTGAGATAGAACTGGAACGTTGTGCTGGCCTCCTCCTTCCCAAGAGTTGAGATAAACTCCAGATGATTCTCATGTGTAACGCAATGAGAAAGAAGATCTGCTGAGTTAGACATTCCTGTGGCTGAGCACATGTGAACGTGTGAAATCCCATGAGATGGGTGCATCGTTCTAAGACAGCGATGAAATTATGTATTAGCCTCCTCTGAGCAGAGAGTTGAGATGATGAACTCCAAATGACCCTCCTGTGTAACGCGGTGAGAAATAAGATTTGTTGAGTTGGACGTTCCTGTGGATGAGCATAGGTGAACATGATCTTAGTGGCTGAGCACTAGTGAGTGTGGTTCTCCTGTGAGATACAGTGAGATAGAGAGACATCCCTGTGGCTGAGCACAAATGGATGTACCCTTAGTGGCTGAGCACTAGTGGGTGTATAAGATCCCTTGCTATATTGTTCAAGAGTTAGACTTACCTGTAACCCTAATTGTTATGTAAAGGGTACATGTCGGCCCCACCTTAATGTAAAAGATAATTAATGTAAAAGATAATTAATATGGCAATTATTAATTATATTATAAATTATTGAGGTCGGCCCTTTTGTGCCAATAGACACTTCTGTTGACAGGTTCAGTCTAATATAAATAAAGGAAAATTCCCCATTGAGGAATCATAGTACAAGTGTGAGTTTGGAAATTTCAGCAAACACTTGTTCTTGGGAAAAGCGTGCACCTCTCTTGGGTGCTAGGTTTCTAGGGTTTGTGAGCACCCTTTTGTGTGCTAGGTGTTTATGGTGGTGAAGGTATTTCTCTTAAAGATTATAGCAAAGGATTGGTTGGGTTTTCTTCCCTTGTGTAGAAGGGTTTCCCAAGATACTTCTTGTGTACTTGTGCATGGTGTTTCTTCTTGTGATCTTGGGTGCTGCAACAAATTGTTCATGGTTTAAGTAAAATGCTAAAATGAAATGAACTTCATGCTTAAGCCTTGTTCATTGAAAAATCAACACCAATGAGATAAGAAAATACATAAAAATAAAGGTAGTACTATTTTTTTTTCCTCCGAGTGATGTATTTATTTTCTAAATGAATAGAGTTAGTGATAATATCAAATACTCCATATTTATTATTTCAAGGATAATTGACAAATTTCAATAAAATCTCACCAAGATCTTAACCAAGGTGGCGCTTATATATGATTAACTACTATCAAATAAAAATAGGACATGTTATCCCCCAAGGGGTAACTACTTCAAAGACACTCTCACAAGGGTATTATGTTGATGATTGCATGAGCTATCTTGTCCA
The DNA here is from genome assembly GCA_009831015.1 of Picea engelmannii. Classification (NCBI taxonomy): domain Eukaryota; kingdom Viridiplantae; phylum Streptophyta; class Pinopsida; order Pinales; family Pinaceae; genus Picea; species Picea engelmannii. The sequence goes on along the minus strand of ML806344.1, from coordinate 27,007 downwards.
TATTCTCTAGACTCAAACACTTCTTCTCATTCTCTCCTTCATATATATGATTGTGCCAACTCAACTCTGGTATGTATCAAATCCTCCCCCTCACTTCTCAGATGACAGATACACTATAGATGGTACATTATGGTATGATATATTTGATATTCCATGCATTGGTGGTTTATTTGGATGTGATGCTATAACTTCTTGGTTATTCATAAAAGTGGTGAACATTGAAATGAGATCCAATGCATTGAGATCTGTGTACCATGTCTCGAGATCCATGACACTGCATTGGGATACATGTCACTACTTTGGTATCTATGACAGTGTATCGGGCTATGACAATGATGCCACATCACCACAGTGTCCACATGGATTGCTTCATGAAGGTGCCACTGTGTTGGTTGATATTAGTCCACATGTGTGCCTTTTTCTCTCACATGGACCACTCATGGGGTTTGTTGAAGTAGTTGGGGACATGGACCAGGTTGTTATAGGACATTGGCCAGGTTGTTACAGGTGGTTGAGATATTTGTTTCACCTTGGACCTTCCACATTTGATCATGCACTGTATTTATGTCACATGTGCCACTTCTCTCTCCTTCTAGAAGGGAACACTTCAGTTTGGGTTGACTATTCCTCACCCACACATATTGGACCCTCATTCTATGGAGTTTGTTATGAGGGTGCCTCACATTTGGACTATGTTTATGTTGACATATTTTAAGGAGGGCACACTCCTAGCCCTTTTGGACCACACATGTGACCTTTTCTTGCTGCACATTTGACCATTTTTTATGGGGCGCCCATGTATTGGATGGTGATGAGGGTGGTTTATGTCCACTTATTGTATTTGGCTCATGGTTTCAAACTTGCACATTGTATTACACCTTGTATTGAGGAGGCTCCTTATCTATATAAGGGGAAACCTCTCTCATTTTCATTTGTTGGAGATTATTGAGAAAACTTGCCTACAAAGTTCTTGTGCATTTATATTCTTCTATAATTTTTTTAAAGATATTTTTCAAGGGCTAGATAGAATATTTTCCAGGTTTGCTGGAGGATAGAGCTACTACAAGGGCAAAGGACACCTTGTTCCACTTGAAAGAGAAAATAAGGTATAGAGTTCTTGCCTTACTCCCTTTGACCATTAATGTTTTATTGATTTTCATTGAGGTAGGATGTCCTATGGATCTTCCCTCTTGTTTAGGTCAATCTTTGAGATCACCTTGTTAGTAATTGGAAATGATTTCTAGAGGACCAATCCCCCCATCCACTCTAGAAGAATCCTATCAACCCTAGTCAACGTTTGAGAGACAATCTTCTTATGTTCCCTCAACATTGTCTCATCCTTAAACCCTAAGATTCACCTAGAATTATGTAGTGACCCCTTAGCCCTTTTTAAGCACCAGTCTACTAATTTATTCAACAACAAAAAATAATAATCCAAAAAATCCTTTCTTTTCTCCTTCCTTTTTTTTTTTAATTATTTTTTTTTCGCAATCTAGAGTCTTACTTGCTTGATCTATTAATTTAGATAGCTAGATCTAAGTGTCTTAATTGCTACATATCCTTTAGCTTAGATATTTCACTTGCTAATTGGTATTTTCATGATTTACCCCTAATTTTGGCATGACCTAGGGTGTTGATATTTGTTTTACATGTTCAAATCTTTTGATCTAACCCTAATTTTTAAAGGCATCTTTGAAATTGTTTAAGCTTCATCATCTATATTCAGTTGCCTAAGTGCTTGTAAACATATGATACGTGTGAGCCTTGCTCTCATTTAATATCGTTTAACAAGGATTTATGCCAACGTTGAAACATATCCATGGTTTATATGGAGAAATAAGGGAAAATGATACATTAAGTGCTTGAACACCTCATTAATCAAACCTAACGTCTTGCATTGAAGACACTCATTCTTTCTCTTGAAGGTTGACATCTTGCTTCATCTCAGATTTGAGTTTTATTTTGTGGTGATATGTAATGATATGTGCCATGATAACTCCTTCATCCTTCACCTAAACACGATTAACACATGATGGCACCTCTTATGTTATTTTCCAAGCATTGTTGACAAGAGTTTATGGTTTGCACAAAAGTTGAATTTCAGATTTGTTACCTCATTTGCATTACAACATTTTGGCTTGTTCAAGATCTTGAAAATCCCGTAAAATAAATCAATATTAATTATAGTCCAATGGCCTACACTATGGTGCTAATGTCTCTTGTGAGGGTTTGTTGGCTGAAGTTATTCTACAATGGTATGATGTCTTTGGATTTGAAATAAACACACACATTAAGTCTCTCAAACACACCTATTCACATTTAAATGTTGGCATGATTCAATTCACACAATGATATAACTTACCTACTTCATTGTTTAAGTGTTTGTGATGAAATGATTGTGTTTTCAATGTTGGTAACATTAGTCACTTTCCACTCACATTGCTTGGATAATACACTTGTTGTATATGGTGAACATCACAAAGAAGTATAGAATTGAATAATTGTGTTGTCACTTGAACCTTTCTCTATGGTACCTCTGGTTGACATACTTGGTTCTAAGTACAATAGTATTATGTTTTGAATATGGTACATCATTTTCTTTGAATATACAATGAGAATACACCTTAAATGAATATCATCAATGCTCGAAATTGATCACAGTTTGATGTAACATAATCTCATCATTATAAGTCTGCGCTTCACACAATAATCAACTTGTGATGACATGCTAAGACCAATGTTTTGGAAATTTTCTAAGCATTTCTTACATGTGGAATGGTCCCCATTCACTTTTGTTTACACATAGGGATCTATTTTCTCATGTTTAAGAATATATACATTAAAGATCATTGCTTAATGTTATAAATTGAGCTCAGATTGAATATGTTACTATGCTATCTATCCTTAGTGGTTACAAATATGTTCTTGAATATTGTGGCAAAAGGTGTCTTTAAATGATATCTCTTACCTTTCTTTGAGTATTGTTGGCACATAATTCTCATACTTTGAACAAACTATTCTATGGTTAAAATTACACCTTGAAGATCTCTGTTGGATGATATATTTTATGGTAGCACTTTGCGACCTTATGCTTTGAATGTTGTTAGTTATAACTTCTCTAAAGTACACACATATTAATTCTTGTCAAGTTCATCCTAGGTTGTGGGCATTCCCTCAAGATTACCACACAATCTATCACCTAGTGCAAAGCCTTCACAAGGCACAAGACTAGTGGAACATTGAAAGATGTCACCCCTTCCACCTAGGCAACAACTTCCCTCTTTTTATTGAAGGAGTGAAATCCAACACAAGGGAGGCTTCCCTAGTAGCTTCCAGGAATCCCTATGCAAGACACAATAAGGTACAAGACCTCTTGGTTAGATACTTAATCAACAACCAATAAAGTAAGATAGACAAAGCAAGGATAATGTGGTGAGACAAAGAAATTTCCATACTTGAAGAGATGAAGATCTAGGTCAATCTAAGAGGGTTTACAAGTCAAGTCAAGGTTCGAGAGGATCCCCATACACTACAAATGAAGAAAAAACCTATGGATGTAAAAATTGGAAAAAATATCAAATTACAACGACAAAATAAGTTATTACAACAACAAATAAACTAGACCTTTGATAGGTAATAATTCAATGAATAAAGAGGGCTAAATAATGAGCTAAATTAGGGTTTCATTAGTTAACAAAATAAAAAAATTAAGGGGAATATAACAACCCTAAAACCCTAGAAATTTTTCCCTATAAGGCTGTAATAACACTTCATAAATACAAATTAGGGTTTTAACAATGTTTATTAGGTCAACAATATGCATAAAAGTCAAAATGTCTAGGTTATTTAAGGCTTAAAATTAAAATTTGATGTAATAAAACCCTAAATTAACTCTAAAATAGTAAAAAGAGAGTAATTTTTAGAATTAAATAATTGACTATTGGGAGAGTTACTAGTGCGTACTATATTTTTGGGCATATGGGGTCAATTAAGGATTCCTTTGGAGAGAAATGAGTGGATTTTTAGGGTGATACCTAGAGGTTGTTCACTACTAACCCTAGAAGATCCTCTTAAAATGTTAAGGACAATTTAAGGGAAGGTTTCTCACTAGTAACCTTCTAAGAGCTTTGACAAGAAGGATTTGTTCAAGAATAATCGAAGAGAATGCTCAACCAACACTAGAGAAACATTGTTACACTTAAATGTATTCATAAACAAAACCAAAATATAAAAGAGACCTCTTACTCAAGAAATCCTTCATCCATCAAAACCCTAGCAATGAATATCCATGTGTTACACATCAAAATTACTCATTTCAATGATGACCTATTGTCATCATTACAATTGTCGCAAGTGTCGCATTTTAGCCACAAGTGTCACAAGTGTCACAGACAACATACAATCATCTTTCCCATGTCGTGTCTCGAACGACATCACAAGGAACACTTGAAGACGCCCTCAAAGATTGGTTTAAGAAGGAGAAATCATCTGATGACGAGTACAAAGCTTTTGCCATGAAAAAACCCACTTAAAAATGAATTTTGAAGGCCAACACTCCCTTACCCACTATCAGGGAGTGCCACAGCTCCCTGACCTTCTTTGGGGGAGCATTCCAGCACTCTGTGCACCCTTTTGGGGGGGAACTGGGCGTTTTTAAGGAAATTTTGGGCAGCGCTCCCCTACCCAATGTCAGGGAGTGCCAACGCTCCCTATCCTTCTTTGGGGGAGCATTGCAACACTATGTGCCCCATTCTGAGGGAGCGCTGGGCTATTTGAGGAAATCTTGGGCTGTTGAGGAAAATCAAGGAAAAATCCCCCTCATCTCTGGAGTTGGTTGGATTCGAATATGAGGTCAAGGCTGGATCTTAGGGAATATTCACAACTGATGGAGAAGGATCCTCAACCTATCCTAAGAATCTCTAAGGTGGTTGGGTCTCTCCAAGCTTATATAAGGAGGCCTTCTCATGGTGAAATAGAGAGGGAGTTTCAGAGATACCTAACTTATGATCTCATGAGAAGTGGTATTGAGGACATTGAAGGCATCAAACTTATGATCTCATAAGGGATATAATCAGTGAAGCATAGTCATTTTGATTGTGGATTATTTGAGCAAGGGGCTAGACAAGGAGAGCTAGAAGAGGTTGCCGCAACTTCATCAAAGGTATGTAAGTATTGCTATCGAGTTCTCATTAATACATGTGCTTGGCCTGTTTCTTTCAAGGTTGTGTATGCCTACATGAACTTGTCTTTGATAGATAGATCTAGTTTTGAATTAATCATGGTAGAATATGAAGTTGTTTTGTCTTTGCTGTTATTGGATTGCAAGACTTGTTGAAGAGCTTGGGGATCAAGGCTCAACTTGGACTGGGCAAGGAAAAACATCGTAAAAATGTACATCTTCTTCCTTTTCTCTATTTGATTGAATTAGCTAGGTTTAAAAGGATGCCAGTGACCAAAGTTGGCACCTTTCTGTCTTGATCTTAGATATTTAGGGTTCAAGAGGAAATCCACTTGTCCGCAGGGGGATTTTCCTATAACAGAAATTGGCGGCTCCATTGGGGAGATTCAAGATCATAAGTTAGGTATGCAAGGACAAACATCGTAAAAAGGTACTCTTCTTCCTTTTCTCTATTTGATTGACTTAGCTAGGTTTAAAAGGATTCCACTGACCAAAGTTAGCACCTTTCTGTCTTAATATTAGAGATTTAGGGTTCAAGAGAAAATCTACTTGTCCGCAGGGGGATTTTCCTGTAACAGAAATTGACGACTCCACTGGGGACTGAAGCTTTCAGTTTTGATTTCCTTCTTTGATCTTGTTTTTGGCCTTTTCTCACCTTTAGATCTTATTCATGCTGTGTCTCTGATTCTTAGATTTGTTGTTGGATCTTGGATTCATCTTATACACACTGAATTTTTGGATTTGGTTTTGAGTTTTTTGATTTCTGGGCAATGTTTTGAGTTCTGAGAGCCCAACACTCCCCTGCCTATACCACCAGAGCGTTGGCACTCCCTTGAAGGCTCCCATAGAGCGCTGCAATGCTATGGTACCCTTGACACTAGAGCGCTGGCCTTTTTCTGCTTAAAATTCTTTAGAGAATCCCTCTTTGAGTGTGGTTTTTTGCTGATTCATCTACTCAGAGTCATTACCATCTCAATGTGTCCTTGTTTAGCCTCCAACTATTTGATTTCTAAGGATTGATGATGTTTTGTTTGGATTTTTGACATCTTTCTTCCTTACTTTGAGTCACTCTTCTTCCCTGATATTTGGAGTCAATCTACTGCTTTCTCACTTCTCTAAATGAACGAAAGTTGTTGTAAGGAAATTCAAAGATCTATACACCATTTCATTTGATCTTTCAGGTATTTTTTCCCAAACAATTCCTCATATTTACTTATATTTTTCCACCTTTCAGATCACTTTTACTATTTGATCATCATCCATTAGCCTTCTCCAACCTTCAATAGTAATTTCACTATTTTTTATGCATTCTGGGTGAGTTTTTCTTCATTTTTTTTTGACTATTTTTTGAATTTATGGGTAGCTCAACGCTCCCCTGTAGGCCATATCATAGCATTAGCACTCCCCTACAGTGCTTTAGGGAGCGCTGCAACACTCTATACCCTTGGAACAAGGAGCACTGGTCTCCTTTTTGGAGGAGTTGTGTTGATATTATGGTAGTTGCAGGAGGTATTTACCTACACGTGTAAACCTAACGAGAATAGAATATTTCGGGAAGCAAGAAGAAACCCTAATGAGTTGGATAATAACCCTAGAAGACAAGTCGGCTCAAGAGGATAATTTGTATTGGTTATTAGCCTCCAAGAGAAGAAGTTGGTCAGAAGAAATATTATATACTAAGCAAATAGGCACCCAGAATGAGAAGTCGGCCCAGGGAGTTAGCCAGAATTGATATAAATACAGGAGGTCAGTCTTCATTCTGGCAGGAATTCTTAGAATTGCAGAGAAACACTTGTGCGCACTGCGTTGCCCAGTTTATGCGCAAGTTTGGAGGAGAGCTGTCGTTGCAGCTGCTGCAACTAGCAGATTACGTTTTGGCTTGGACTATCTCTTGGTTATGGTTTGGACTATCTGATTAGCTCTTGTTTGGTGCACTATCCTTGGGAAAAGGTGCACTACCCTTTTTTTGACTATCTAGCCTAGGGTTTTATTTTGGAGTGATTCTCTGTCAAGGTTAAGGTGCTCAGAGGGTGGCTTCGGCCTATGGTTGTGTGACAATAGTGATATTGTCGATGGTAAAACGAGCACATCCATTATATTCTAACAAGTTGTGCCCTTTTCTGCTCAGATTTTCTCAACTTGTTTTGTGGAAGTATTTACCCAGACTTTGTGATTGGTTTGTGAAGTTATTTAGGTTGATATTTGGTGCTTTTAACCCCTTATTGTCTTGATTGGAGCCTAAAACCTTTTCAGAAATGTGAAATTGCCCTTTCTAGCTGCTTGTTTTGTCGGGACAATTTGAGTGATTTCTCTTTCTTCCTGTCTTTTCTTGGATTCTTCTCTGCATCTTCTTGTACTCCTTGAATGCTTGATTGGTTGTAGAATCCTTGATTGTGTTATTTTCATAACAAGTTTCTACTTGTTTTCTTTCATACCTCACTGCCTTGAGTGCATGCTTTGTTTGTAGCCTTTTTGCTTCTTGTCTTTTGCATCTGCATTTGACTCTTTCTCCTGATTGAAAGTAATAGAACATCAAAGGATTTGTATTTACTTTCTGTATACATCATAATCAAACAAAGAAGATACTTGCATTCTTGCTTTTCGGTAGTGAAACTAGCTTGCATTCGAAGTAGCGGAATTGCATGGTTTTTGGCATTTTGGGACATTGTGCATTTGGAATGATAAACATTTTCTCCTTCTCGTAATATAGATTTCATCGAAGTGAAGTATTTTCATTCTCATTTCTTTGCATTGTTTAGAGTCGGTCAAAACATCATTTAGTCCACTCCATGTTCCTCTTGAGTAAACAACAGCCTTAAAATCAAGCGCTAAACTAAAATTTATCAGACATTTT
>ML806343.1:124857-135855 GCA_009831015.1 Picea engelmannii | reverse complement strand
GATCATGTAAAGGTCAATAAAAGATAGGCGCAACAAGCATGATGACACAAAAGATATCGGCAGTTCAGATAATGATCGAAAAATGACCTCAAAAGGAGAAATTTCCATGCTTACAATTGTGAAGTCTTAGCGAAGACAAACGTGCAAAAAGGCGTAAAGAATAAATTCGTCGTTCATATGAAAATTGCGACTAAAAATCAATGTTTGTGAAACATTGGTGTGGGCAGCTTATGAGGCAATTAAAAAAAATTGAATTGGCTGCCAACAGGCCCCAAAATGGCCCTGGAAGTACATAAAGATGTACTGACATGATAAATTCCAAACTAAGACAGTTGGATTAGGTGGGAAGCCAAGGATCTCCACCTGGACACTGTGTAGGGCTTCAGACGAACCTGAAAGTGTAGAACCCACAATTACAAAGAATTACATAAGAACGTGTTGAACTAAAATTGTCAAAAGGATCCAGTTGGAATAGGTGGGTGGCCACCAATATCCACCTGGATTAGTCCTCCCCCCTTAGGAAGCAATGGTCTCCATTACTTTTAGTGCCCCCGTCAGGTAAGGAAATTTCTGTTAAATTTGGCTCCAGGTGAGACACTTGCCTTGGTGCAGGAGTTTCCCTGACTTGATAACCTGATAAAGTTGGATCCTCTGCTGGTGAGTGCCCTTGACCTGTGTGTCCACTATATGATTAGTGGATGCATGTTGTAACGACCCCAATCGTTATGACTATAAGTGAAGCAAGTGCAATTTTTTTTTTTTGTTTTTAGGCAGGAAGGAAACGACAACACATTTAACCACACCCTGACGACAAACACAATGCCTACAGATCTGGAAACAAACAACAATGAATATACATGCTAGCACATCGAGAAACTAGGAAAAACATGCGTAGATCAAAGAAGGAATGACTACCCACCAAACAAAAACATGACAACGCCTACAAGCTAAGGGACATCATCCCCCATCCCGACACAACGACCTCAACGACTAGTAACTAGAACCTATAAGGTGCGCAACCAAATGCAAGAAGGCGTTACAACCCAAAATCCAATAACAACTACAATGAGCAATGCTCACAATGGATAGCATAGACTCATGCCCAGTTGTCATTCGCTTCGCATCCATCAGGGCACGCAATGATCCCCTCCTCATGAATCATGCCATCTGCAAGCGATAGGTGTGATGGTAACCCTGGCACAACATAACACATATAGACCAATAACCCAAGAAAAATTTAATGCACGAGGATATCGAATTAACAGACAAGAATATTATACCCATGCACCCAAGCAACAGGTCAACAAGATGCCAGGGAAATCTGACTACTAAACAAACATGCATCACATTAAATTCCCGGCGCAACAATTTCTAAGGCAGACGTGCGTCAATTAAGGGACACAATTAGCCCTCTAAGAGTTAATCCCTTTTGGCATCAACAAATAAATCGCTATTTAACATTAATATCGTTGTGTGTTAAAGTTTGTTGTCAACCACCCACCTTTCTACCTATCAACAGATCTATGTCTATCAGTGGTAACGTAGTCTAACTGTAAAATCTCTGTCTATAAAAGATAGTCGTCTAACATGTGATATTCCATTAGGTAACTAGAAGTCCATACATTAGGAAATGTAGTAAACTGTTTAATAAAATATGAATTTACCAAAATGACATACTTTCTAGCCAGGTTGTGTAACTGACTTTCCACTAGACGTGGCACCTAAATATCTTCTCAACAGGCACACTAGCAACATTTTAAATTTTTCTAAAAATATTAATGATATAAGAAAAGAGTAAAGGACTTTCACATTCATACACAACATCATTCAAACAGAGTCATACACAGAAATTCCGTGACCAGAATATATAATGGAACTATTATAAATTTTCCAACACAATTACAATGTCAAATTACATTATTTTTATAATTTGAACACATTATTCGGAATTTCTTTTAAAGGCACAAACATTCCACATTGCGATTAAGATTTTATATATATGTGAACATTAATATTTAATTAATAGAATTCAAATTTGATATAAAAAGATTTATTTTTCCACAATAATTATTATGGGAGTGAACATGTTATACCAACTAACTTTGAAGGAATTAACCTGTACTATTCACCATTTAAAAATGTATTAACAATAATTAAATATTTACCATCACTGTCAACAACCAAATAGTTGTTGGATCTAATGTTAGAATGCAGTAGTAATGGAATCAAGGACCATTCAATGGAATTGGTAGAAGGCAGTAGTAAAACATTGCTAATATTAAAACGCAAACTTACCAACCCTATCCATTATTCATAACAAAAATTGCAGGCATATAAAAACGAACACATGCATATCTATGAATTCGCAGTCATAAGTACAAGTAAAATCACAATTAAGGCATGTAATTTTGCAGTCAAATAAATTGAGGTGCTATCTAAAAAGAAAACATTGTTTGTTTCAAATATAATAGTTGTTGTCTATAAAAATTCTATTCCAGTTTCTAATCCCTAATTCAATTCGCTATCTGTACATAAATGTTAATCAATGAAATCAAGAGCAGTGGTAAATTGTAAGGTAGCTAGAGAGGTAGTGGGGGGGCCCAGAGGGTCCATAGTGATAATAGTGGAGGTCATTCAATGTAAAGTGGACTAGGTCCACTATATTATTAAATAAGGCCCACTATGGTAGTTAGATATAATAAATGTAAAAGGACTTCTTAGAAGGTTCCACTTCTAGAAGATTCCTCCTCTAGAATGTTCTTAGGTGATGGTAGCACTATATAAAGGGGTTCAAGAAATGTAATGAGACATGAAGAGAAGTATTATATGTGGAGCTGAAGCTCAATAGGAGGATGCCCCCTCAAAGAGGCAAGTGAACAGGAGAGGATCCCTTCCATAATAGGATCCATTGTATGGTGTTGCCCTACCTTAAGTGTTTGGTAATAATAAAGTGTGGTTTCTTCTATATTGTTTTGTGGATCTATTGTGTATTCAGTATTTGTGGTGATTATATTTGTAGATATATTCAGGTTCTTAACAAGTGGTATCAGAGCACTTTCCAAGGCCGGAGTTGTGGGCAACTATTTTTATTTTTTTATTTTTGCAGATTTTTTTTTTCGGAGAAGAAAAAATAGGGCCGCAAAATTCCAAACATTTGCATAAAAGGGTTGTATATCTGAGTTCCTATCATAAAAACACCCAATTAAAAAAAAAAATCGTCCGAAACGGAGTCCGGAAGGTCAAGATATTGAGGTTTTAAAATCTGCAATTTTCAGGGTTTTTCTGCGGACGACGGCGCGATTTGTTTTTATTTATGTAGACTTTAGAGGCCTAATTTGCCCAAATAAATTACATATCTGAGTTCTTCTCACAATTTCACTCAATTTCAAAAAAAAAATCAGCCGAAACGGAGTCCGGGAAGTGAAGTTATGAGCATTTTAAGTTCAACAGTTTTTTAGGGTTTTTCCGAAAAAAGCCGCGATTTTCTGCCGAAACTTATTGGGTCTATTTTTTGAGTTTTTTCGTGACGGATGCAGGACCAAAGAGTTCATAGGGTTCTCAGATGGATATTTCGTCTCAAACCTTGAAAAAATTCTTGAATCATTCAAAGCCCAATTGGATGATAGATTGGATGCATTTGCACATGGCCTCACAAACAGCCTCACAGACAGCCTCACAAACAGTCTCACATACGGCCTCAATGATAGTTTTCGTAGTATTCAAGATTAATTGAATAAAATGCAAGAAATATTTTTTATGGAGGGCCTCAGGGATGAATATAATCAAGAAATATATGCTTGGTATGATTTTGAGGATACTTGTGATGATTGATATATGGATAGTTGTCATTTCTGGGATGACAACCACTTCCATATTTTATTTGATGACTCCACTCCACCTTCTGTAGAGAAAATCAATGTCCCACATCAGGAGCTAGTTACCAGCGNTTGCTACGACCCTTTTCCACTATGTGGATGGATCTTCTTATTTGGATCCACATGATAGGTGTCAGTCTTTGGAGCATCATTTGGAGTTGGTTATTGGGTTCCAAAATATTCTATGGGCAGTTCACATGAGAACTTGGACATGGGACCCGGGCTTACAATGGTGGTTGGACTACTTTAACATGGTGGATTTCCTTTCTTCAGTCTTCTTCAGTATTACGGTCCACAATTATTCATGGGACCCTGGTATATGGTTGTACATCAAGCGTTGAGGACAATGCTTTCATAAGGGGGATGGAATGTAAGATAGCTAGAGAGGTAGTGGGGGGGCCCAGAGGGCCCATAGTGATAATAGTGGAGGTCATTCAATGTAAAGTGGACTAGGTCCACTATATTATTAAATAAGGCCCACTATGGTAGTTAGATATAATAAATGTAAGAGGACTTCTTAGAAGGTTCCACTTCTAGAAGATTCCTCCTCTAGAATGTTCTTAGGTGATGGTAGCACTATATAAAGGGGTTCAAGCAATGTAATGAGACATGAAGAGAAGTATTGTATGTGGAGTTGAAGCTCAATAGGAGGATGCCCCTTCGAAGAGGCAAGTGAACAGGAGAGGATCCCTTCCATAATAGGATCCATTGTATGGTGTTGCCCTACCTTAAGGGTTTGGTAATAATAAAGTGTGGTTTCTTCTATATTGTTTTGTGGATCTATTGTGTATTCAGTATTTGTGGTGATTATATTTGTAGATCTATTCAGGTTCTTAACATAAATAAACCGCCATTCATTCCATTCAATGTATAATTTCGCAGTCACTTATAAATTTGTTGTCAATAGATACAAATTTCATTGTCTTTTAAAAATGCAAGATATTTCTTGAATGTAAAACTGGAACGATATATTGTTGTCTAACACATGGCTATTATCTAACATTTATTGCTATCTAACATATGGCTATTGTCTAACATTTCTTGTTGTCTAACATATTATATTGTTGCAATATTTAAAACATATTAATCGCTACCAGAACTTAAATGAAATTAATTGCTGCAATGTTTAATTTGTTGGGTAACATAATATCATAGTGTATCAAACGCCAAGAGAAATCGTAGTATAATATGATATTGCAGTGTAACAACGCCCAGAAAATTCAAGGGAAAATCGCACAATAACATCAGGTCGTTATCCAATGCTAATCAATCAAGTGGTAATGATAAAATCGTAGAGAATAAAAAGCCATCCAAATGAAGAGTAGTGAGTCTAATAGCTGGAAGAAATAAATAAACAGTACGCAGAGATAAATTAATCGAAAACTTGGGCAGAGAAAAAAAAATGCAGAGATGAAATTCGTGATTGAATAATGAGCAGGTGGACCAGTCAGTGAAAAATGCAGGTAAAATATTAGTGGTTGAGTAAAACTCTTGTACAACAACAATGAAGGTCACTTGATAAATTCATGAAAGGAAAGGGGTATGAACTCTATCAATCAAACTCTCGTCCATGTAACATTGTTGGGGTAAAATGCCAAGAAATCGCAGGAATAACGCGTAGAGATAATCAACAAAACACAGAGACACTCATCATAAGAAGGCGTAAGGCAATCAATCAACCAGGAACAGTTAACAGGGGTAGACAGCTGGGCAAACACATCCTTCAATCATCATCCATGCACAAAAAAGCAGGGCATTAGAATCTATAGGTCGCTATGCACCAAAGTGACAACCGTCGATTCGACTCCTGGCTGACTGCTCAGGCGTGGACTGATGATCTAGGGATGAGGACGAAAGATAAAGCACAATCTCTTCATAAAAATCAATAAAAAAAAATAGAAACGTCACAGTGATCAAGGATCGGTGGCCAAGGAGATCAAATTGATGCAGTGAGCGTAAGGCTATGATGATTTTAAGTTCTCGATTAAAAATGCTAAGTAAAACCCTTTTCTTTACACAATAAAAGTACATAAATGAAAGCGCAATATCAATAGTAATCTACCATGCAAAATAAAAGTATGCGTACCGTAGCCCAAGGTGACATCTCTAAGTCGTTGTCCCGCACGCTCCATGCATCTCTCTCTTGTCGATCGATGTGACTTCACCGGTACCTCCCAGACAACACTAGGGGTACTCTTCTTCCCCTTTATCCCCCCGAGCTGCAAAGGGGCCACACACTCTAAACCAAAGAACAACTAGGAACCAACTCGCCTCGAAAGGTCAAGCTACCACTCGTACCCAGGTCCCGAGCTAGGTATCCCAACTCCCATAAGATAAGTCATTCAAGTCAAAAATTATGCAGCGTAATATTGCACATGAAGAAGAGATCCATACTCCTCCCCCTCCTTCCTTTATATAGAGTTTATAAGTGATTTCTTTCCCAAATTTCTATTTAATTTATTTTTTGATAAATTAATTATGAAAACTGCTCCCCCGTACACGTCACCCATCCCCCTAGTTGCACCAGAAATTAATTTCATTAATTAATTATTTACTCCTATTTCCCTCACCCACTTAAAATCATTCCTAAAATCTCTCCTATGTGTCCCCATATTCCCTTACACATTTTAATTGCTTACGCGCTTACTAAATTCCTAGTTGAGTTCAATTTAGAAAGTTCTTAAAGGGAAGATTCCTTACTAAGTTAGCCATTCTTCTTTTTCCTTAAGTTTTGTTTTTTCTTTATGTTTTCCACTTTTTCCCTTAGTTTCCTAATTCTTTTAAGTTTCCCTCTTTTTCTTTTTTATCTAAAACTCAAATTAGCAAGTGTAGAAAATTACCTTTTTCCCCTTTTTCTTTTTAATTAATAAATTTTAATTAGCATATGTAACAAACAATCAATTCCCTTTTAAAATTTTAATCCCTCAATATAATTTGATTTTAATAAATTAATCGAGTTTCTTACCCCCTTTTCGTCACATGTTTAATGATTATTATTATTATTACTATTATTTTTACCACAAGTATCACTTAGACCTAGATTTTAATTTCCAAGGTTGGGCGACATTTTTATTAGGGAATTTGTTTTTAATTTTTTCTTATCACATCATTAGTTCTAATGCCATCTAGGTTTATTCACTTATTAGTTAACAACATGATGTGCCCTTCAGGGCGCACTAGGTGCTCCAAGGGTGCCACTCACCTCTTTCCATTTTCTTGCGCGGCGTGCCATTCAGGACGCACTACGTGCTCCAAGGGTGCCACTCACCTCTTGACTTACTTGGTAGACATCAAAAACCCCTAGAGTCAATACTCCATCAGGTGATCTTTTGGGAGACTAAGGGACTCTAAGGAATAAGGCCCCTACCTTATTGCATGCCCCTTATAATCATCGTGAGTGAATGTCGCAGTCTTCCCTCATGGCATCATGGGTATTCTCGAACTAGGTAATTGTTAACCAACAATTTAAGCCATGACGGGAGTGAGAGTAGGCTGTGGCAGGGATTCTATCCACATCTCTCCCTCAACGTCTCTGGTTGTCATGCGTGACCCCTCTACTCAACATGTGATTCTAGTCGACAAGCTATCATCAACTTGCATCATCAATGAATCATGTCAGAAATAAAAAAATCGTCATACTATCTAATCAGATGTGCATATGTCATATCAACAATAATAAAAACCCAATAGTCCACTCCCTGACTCAATCCAGAGTCCAAGGGTTTCATCGATGCCTCTGCATCTTCGAGGTCCACAGTCATTCACACTTAGGAGAGCCCAGTCAATAGCACCTGTCTATGTAAAAACAACAAAATAACATGTCATCATATCCATAATGCCTCATAATCATAATTAGTCACCCAATAGTATAATAATCCAAATCACTTGCAAGCAAGTGTCCTCAAATAATAAGTTCGCTTAGTGCGCGCAAGAGTGGGATGTTACATACACCCCCCTCTTGGTCTAAACTTCATCCCGAAGTTTCACAGTATATAAGTGTCGAAATAATGTGTATCACAGTATCATAAGTCTATCTATCAAACAAAAATGGAAACTGTTGGCACATATCATATGCGTCCTCCCAGGTCGTCGAGTGCGGACTATAGTTGTCCCACTAGACCTTGACTTTATCTACTGTTCAACATCATAGCTATTGAATGTGATGATCCAGGATGCGGATCAACTCAGCCATGAGCACCCCCTTGTCTGATGCCTACAAGGAACTCATGTCAATAACATGTGTAGGATCACTAATATCATGTCTCAAAATAGATACGTGCAAAACATCATGCATACGCCTCATAGAATCAGGCAAGGCTAGTCGATAGGCCACGGGCCCCTTCCTCTCCACAATATCGAAAGGTCCCACGAACCTAGAAGAGAGTTTATCTCCCTTTCCAAACTTGATCTAACTTTTATGCGGTTTTACCTGCAAGAATACTCGATCACCAAATTTGTAACTACGGTCGACACGACGCACATCGGCATAAGTCTTATGCCAATCTTGCACTTCTTTGATCCTTTTTCTTATTTTTTGCATTTGATATTCCATTTCTTAGATTGCTTCTAGTCCCACCAGGACCCTATCCTCAAGCTGATCCCAACTCAAAGGCATCCAACACGGTTTCCCATAAAGAAACTCGAAGGGTGACATCTTAATGGCGCTTTGGTAATTATCGTTACAAGCGAATTCTACCAATGGAAAGAATTCTTCCCAATGCTTCTATTGATCCATCACGTACATACGCAACATGTCCTCCAAGACTTGTTTTATTCATTCATTCTTCCCGTTTGTCTTTGGGTAATATGTAGTACTAAAGTTAATTTGGGTTCCCAAGGCCTCTTGGAAACTAGTCCAAAATTGTCCAGTAAACACCGATCCTCAATCAGATGTAATCCTCTTAGGCACGCCATGCAGCCTGACAATCTCACTGACGAAAACTATAGCTATGTCATGTGTCTGATACATCATACACACAGGAATAAAATGAGCACTCTTTGTTAGAGTGTCGACTACGACAAAAATCAAATCATGTCTCCTTCCATCAGTGGCAATCCAACAATGAAATCCATTGAAATAACCTCCCATTTTGATTACAGAATAGCGTGTGGTTGTAGTAATCCTGTTGGATGTCTATGTTATGCCTTCACCTACTGACATTATAAACATCTGGACACATAGTTGACTATGTATGCCTTCATTCCTTTCCAAAAGAATAAGCATTTAAAGTTCTCCCTCCTTCTCGTGACTCCTAGGTGAGCGATGTACACTGCTTTGTGAGCCTCGTTTAGGATCAAAATCCTCAACTCGTCATTCAGTGGTACGTAAATCCGATTTTTAAATATCAATAATCCATCATCATCCAACGTAAATCCTTCAAATCTTGGTACCATCATTGTGTTTTGTCCAAAAAATCCTTGACCTCTTTGTACCAGTCATCATCGCACTGTAAAGTTAGAATCTTTTCACGTAGATTCATCTGAAGAGGCAACATAAAAAATATGAGTGGTCTCCGACTCAATGCATCTGCCACTCGGCTCACTGTTCCTTTTATGTAAGCGATCTCGAAATCATACTCGCTAAGCAATTCTGACCAACGTCATTGTCGTGCATTCAAGTCGCTTTGTGTAAAGATGTGTTGTAGTCCAAAGTGGTTTGTTTTTAGTTCAAAGTTTCATCCAATAAGGTAGTGTCTCCAAACTCTCAAGGCATAAACAATGGCTAACAACTCCAAATCCTGCATTGTGTAGTTCTCCTCATGCCTTCTCAATTTCCTTGAGATGTAAGCGATCACTCGACCGTCTTGCATCAAGACTCCACCTAAGCTTTCCTTGGATGCGTCAATGCATACCAAGAAGTCTGTGTCCATGTCAGAGACCTTTAGTATTGGTGCTATTTTCAATAGATCCTTGAGCCTTTGAAATGCCTCCACACATTTTTCGGTCCAACCAAACTTCTTGTTCTTCTTCTGCAATTCCCTGATCGGATTTGCTATCTTCGAAAATCTCTCGACGAACTGTCGATAGTATCCTTCTAAATCCATGAAGAAATGCACTTCAGGGACATTTGTCGGTGCAGGCCATTCCATAATAGCTTTGACCTTTGCTGGATCCTCAGCGATACCTTCACTGAAGATGACATGCCCTAAGTAGTGAATCTTCGATTGGTAAAACGAGCATTTGGACAATTTCCCATACAATTTGTGCTCTCGCAGACACTGTAGTACCAAGCGCAACTGCTCTTCATGCTCCTCCATTGTCCGAGAGTATATCAAAATATCGTCAATGAATACTTGGATGAACTTCTCCAAGAACTCGCAGAACACCCTGTTCATCAACTCATAAATACCCCTGGGGCATTCGTGTTGGATTACTAAGAGGGGGGGTGAATCAGTAAAAGAGTAATTATAATCCTTTTTCTTCAAATGTTATATCAATGTAGAATTATTATCCAATAATGAGTAGTAAGAAATAAACAATCACACACATACATAGTACACCAGTGTTTTACGTGGAAACCCAAATTGGGAGAAAACCACAGAATGTTTTTTCTTATATGTCTTGAAGAATTACATTCATTGGAAGCACCAACTTCCTTTGTTTTCTAGCTGCAACTGGAAGGAGGCTCCAACCCCCTAGTTTCTCATGCTACAACCTGAGGGAAGCTCTAACTCCCCAATTCTCTGGCTACAACCAGAAGGAGGCTACAACACCCAATGTTCTCCAGCTACAATCGGAAGGTGGCTACAACCACCTGTCCTTGCCTCGTCCTGCCACCCTGAAGTAGAAGTAGAATGATGGAACCACTATCACACTATCACTGTGAGATATACCGCTGTAAACCTGTACCAATAAATCTGAACCATGCATAAACCATGCATCAACCTATACTTCAACCTGTAATAAACCTATAAAATAAACAAGTGCATCAACCATGCACCAACCTGTAATCAACCTGTACCATAAACAAGTGTATCCAGCCATGTACCAAGTATGTACCAATCATGTGTCAACTACTCATCAACTATGACTCATCAATATGTACTAACATCATCAACTATACACCTCATGTATGTGCGCCAACTCATCAACTACTTGTCTCAACCATGTACTCAACATGTAC
>ML806343.1:72012-83894 GCA_009831015.1 Picea engelmannii | reverse complement strand
AACAATATCATTCCTAAAATTGCATGGATAAAACACCACTTTCATAATCAAAGAAATTTGGAAATATTCAAGAACACTAGAATGAAATTAGTTAAAAATGAGATAAAGAAGATGTGGTATAGTTTGGAATATATTTCTAGAAATATACTAATGCTTTATCTAAATCTCTCTAGCATGTTGGGTATTCAAATATAAAATATATTTGAAGCTAGCCCCATTGCCAAGGAGGAAAAGGATTTTAAAATATCTACAGAGAAACATATCAATAAATATGTGGAGCTAGAGAAGAGACAAATGTGGTAGGCTAGAACATGGATTTGTGAGAAACTGTAAAATGATGAAGTTGATGGGTAAGGATGCAATATAAAGGGAAGAAGTGTGGTTAACTTATTGAGGCACACATTGGATGACTATGTATTTAAAGTATTGTATAAGGGACTAAATTTGTAGCACCAAAACATATTCCATACGAGAATCTTATATGCTACATAGAGGACTTAATTAGAACTCTCCCCTTCAATAGTGCTTGGGAAATAAGACAAGAGTGTGTTGTTTCTTTCAGGAAGGCCAAACCTATAATAAATAAGACTAGTCATGAAGAAATAGAAGAATTAAAAAATATCAAATGCAATAGGGATATTAAAATCCTAAAAGTGGATAAGGGAAATGCAACAATCCTTTTAAATATAAGGGACTACCACAGAAAAATGATAGTACGTCTTACAACTAGTGGTAGATACAAAAGATTGAAAATGATACTGGCAAAAGAATTTTGAAAGAAGTTGAGAATGCAATTAATGTGTCATCTCTTGATGATTACTAGATAAAGAAGCTAACACGTAGTGTAGTCACCATGCCTTAAACTTATGGTATTCCTAAGATTCATAAAGAAGGAGCCCCAGTCAGACCTACCATGAACACCATTAGCTCACCCACCTACAATGTTGCAAAATATGTTGAAAAAAAATCTCACTCCTCTAGTTGGACATACAATAAACAAATAAACCTGTGCTTAAAGGACTCCTGGAAAAACTCCAGTCCTCCAGAATGCCCTCGCTGTCCTTCTGTCATCTCCCCTTTTTCCTTGGTCTGCACTATGCTGACAGATCTAGGGTTCGAACCTTCTCTAGGAAGCAATTGTAAGGTTCGACCCTCCTCACAAGGGTTTCTACGGCTGGAATGACACCTCGGAACCTCCTTTCAAAGCTAGAACAACCCCACCAAACCCTCAAGTGACATCTAGAAGGAATGTAGTAACCCTCGTCCTGTATGGTAGTGACAATGAATATTCCTCCGCTCATCAACAGAGTGTGGATTTCTAGCTGATAAATTATGCTCCTTTAGTGCACCTTTCTGCAACCTCTAAACCTCTGAACAAGCACATATAGAGATTTTAATTTTGTCCCACCTGACCTCCTCTAAAGTGAAAACAATCTTAATATGACTCATTCCATCTTTAGAGCCATTGCATTTGATAGAGTTGACTCGGAAGCATAAGACCAAAGCATCCAAACCTGAAAGGAGTAGCGGATGATTGGTTTGGTTCAATCCAAAGAAATTAGGAAGAAGGCCGGGGGACCTGTCTACAAATCGGAAAAGATAAACTTCTCTAAAAATTGGAAGGTGTCCAAGAAAAGTGGTAACACAAAAACGTGCCAAAGAATGTTGGTAATGTGAAGTGTGTGAATGCATTAATATTTATTCAATATGTTATTTCCTTCATTTATTATAATTATTGGATAATGGGATAACACATTAATTCGATGCTCTATAACCAAGACAATTTTGAATTTTGGGCAGGTGGGGCAGAGATCACGTGTAGAGTATACACAATATATTATTAAAAAATTGTGACTATCTCCAAATTATATAATAAAAAATTGTTTAAGACATGCACCTCTTTTAAATTTTAGAATATTTTGATTGGCTAATACATGATGACATGGAATTTGTATTAGGGTTGGTAGGACCATTTTTCAACCAAATTTCCCTTAATGCCTCTCCTGGAACCGTTCCTAGAACAATTCCCATGACATGTCTTCGACAATCACGTTCAAAATGGCAGGAGCATCTTCCACCATAGAAGAGCGCTCCCCTTTAGTTGAACACCACCATGTGAATCTTCGTGTTGGAAGTATATTCATGAAGCACAAAGCACATCACCATACTCTTCCACCATGCCTCGGCGTTTGCACCATCTGGGGCACCAAAGAACTCGGAAATTTGACCTTCTTGAGTTCGCAGCGAAATACTAACGGTATTGGCTGGGCGCGTTGTGGATCCTCCGGAGCATAGACTCCCTGGCCTTATCTCAGTACAAATGGTGAATCAAGGCCTCTGATAATGTCTGGAAGGACCTTTTCAGACCATCAACATCCCTTACAACGATCAACTCCAGCCCATGGACTTCTTCTTCCCCTTGGGGGTTAGACTCCAAAGGTGCAGGTACCTCTGGAGGCGTCCTCTAATCGATATCACCGCATGGATACGTTAAGGTTTTAATTAGCTCTAGGTTAAAACTCAAGGGTTTACTATAGTGGAAAGCCTATTCAAGCACATTCGCAAGGTTGAACCCCGCTCTAATACCATATGTAACGACCCCAATCGTTACGACTATAAGTGAAGAAAGTGCAACTTTTTTTTTGTTTTTAGGAAGGAAGGAAACGACGACACATTTAACCACACCCTTATGACGAACACAACGCCTGCAAATCAGGAAATAGACAACAATGAATCTACACGCTAGCACATCGAGCATCTGGGAGAAAAATGCGTAAATCAAAGAAGGAACGACTACCCGCCCGACACAAACACAACAACACCTACAAGCTAAAGGACATTATCCCCCATCCTGACAAAACGACCTCAACGGCTAGTAAATAGAACCTCTAAGGTGTGCAACCAAACGCAATAAGGCATTACAACCCAAACGCCAATAACAACTGCAACAAACAATGCCCACAATGGGTAGCATAGACTCAGGCTCAGTTGTCATTCCCCTCGCATCCATCAGGGTGCACAATGATCCCCTCCTTAGGAATCATGTTGTCTCTAGGCGATAGGCATGACGGTAACCCTAGCGCAACATAACACATCTAGACCAATAACCCAAGAAAAATTTAATGCACGAGGAGACCAAATTAACCAACAAGAAGACTATACCCACGCACCCAAGCAACAGGTCAACAAGACACGAGGAAAATCTGACTACTAAACAAACATGCATCACATTAAATTCTTGGCGCAACAATTTCTGAGGAAGACGTATGGCAATTAAGGGACGTGATTATCCCTCTAAGAATTAATCCCTTTTGGTATCAAAAAAGAAATCGCTACTTAACATTAATATCGTTGTGCGTTAAAGTTTGTTGTCAACCACCCGCCTTTCTGCCTATCAACAAATCTATGTCTATCAGTGGTAATGTAGTCTAACTGTAAAATATTTGTTTATAAAAGATAGTCGTCTAGCATGCGATATTCCATTAGGTAACTAGAAGTCCATACATTAGGAAATGTAGTAAATTGTTTAATAAAATATGCATTTACGAAAATGACATACTTTCCAGCCAGTTGGCGTAACCGACTTTCCACTAGACATGGCACCTAAATATCTTCTCAAGAGGCACACTAGCAATATTTTAATTTTTTGTAAAAATCTTAATGATATAAGAAAAGAGTAAAGGAATTTCACATTCATACACAACATCATTCAAACACAGTCATACACAGAAATTCCATGACCACAATAATATAATGGAACTATTATAAATTTTCCAACACAATTATAATGTCAAATTACATTATTTTTATAATTTGAACACATTATTCAGAATTACTTTTAAAGGAACAAACATTCCACATTGAGATTAAGATTATATATATGTGTGAACATTAATATTTAATTAATAGAATTCAAATTTGATATAAAAATATTTTTTTTTCCACGATAATTATTATGGGAGTGAACATGTTATACCAACTAACTTTCAAGGAATTAACCTGTACTATTCACCATTTAAAAATGTATTAACAATAATTAAATATTTACCATCACTGTCAGCAACCAAATAGCCATCGATTAATAACTATTGTTGGATCTAATGTTAGAACGCAATAGTAATGGAATCAAGGCCCATTCAATGGTATTGGTAGAACGCAGTAGTAAAATGCTGCCAATAGTAAAACGCAGACTTACCAACCCTATCCATTATTCATAACAAAAATCCCAGGCATATAAAAACGAACACAGGCATATCTATAAATTCGTAGTCATAAGTACAAGTAAAATCTCAGTTAAGGCGTGTAATTTCACAGTCAAATAAATTGAGGTGCTATCTGAAAAGAAAATGTTGTCTGTTGCAAATATAATAGTCGTTGTCTATAAAAATGTTATTCCAGTTGCTAATCCCTAATTCAATTCACTGCTAGTATGTCAATTCGCTATCTGTACATAAATGTTAATCAATGAAATCAAGAGAAGTGGTAATAAACCGCCATTCATGCCATTCGATGTATAATTTCACAGTCACTTATAAATTCGTTGTCAATAGTTATGAATTTCGTTGTCTTTTAAAAGTGCAAGTTGTTTGTTGAATGTAAAACTAGAATGATATATTGTTGTCTAACACATCACTATTGTCTAACATTTCTTGTTTTCTAACATATGGCTATTGTCTAACATTTCTTGTTGTCTAACATATTATGTTGCTGCAATATTTAAACCATATTAATTGCTACCATATTAATCGCTACCAGACCTTAAATGAAATTAATCATTGCAATGTTTAATTCGTTGGGTAACATAATATCAATGCCAAGAGAAATCGTAGTATAATATGATATTGCAGTGTAACAATGCCCAGAAAAGTCAAGGGAAAATCGCACAGTAACATCAGGTCGTTATCCAATGCTAATCAATCAAGTGGTAACGATAAAATCGCAGAGAATAAAAATCCATCTAAATGCAGAGTAGTAAGGCTAATAGCTGGGAGAAATAAATAAACAGTATGCAGAGATAAATTAATCGAAAACGCGGGTGGAGAAAAAAAAATGTAGAGATGAAATTTGTGGTTGAATAATGAGCAGGTGGAGCAGTCAGTGAAAAACGCAAGTAAAATATTAGTGGTTGGGTAAAACTCCTGTACAACAACAATGAAGATCATTTGGTAAATTCGTGAAAGGAAAGGGGTATGAACTCTATCAATCAAACTCTTGGCCATGTAACATTTTTGGGGTAAAATTCCAAGAAATCGCAGGAACGAGGCGCAGAGATAATCAACAAAACACAAAGACACTCAACACAATAAGGCGCAAGGCAATCAATCAACCAGGAGCAATCAACGAGGGTAGACATCTAGGCAAACACATACTTCTCTCATCATCCATGCACAAAAATGCAGGGCATTAGAATCTATAGGTCACTATGCACCGAAGTGACGACCGTCAATTCAGCTCCTGGCCGACTACTCAGGCATGGGCTGATGATCTAGGGATGAAAATGAAAGATAAAGCACAATCTCTTCATAAAAATCAATAAAACAAAATAGAAACGTCACAGTGATCAAGGATCGATGGCCAAGGAGATCAAATTGGTGCAGTGAGCGTAAGTCTATGATTATTTTAATTTCTCAATTAAAAACTCTAAGTAAAACACTTTTCTTTACACAATCAAAGTACAAAAATGAAAGCGCAAGATCAATAGTAACCTACCATGAAATATAAAATCATGTGTACCATAGCCCAAGGTGACAACTTCGATTCGTTGTCCCGCGTGCTCCATGCAGCTCCCACTTGCTGACTGATGTGACTTCACTGGTACCTCCTAGCCAACGCTAGGGGTACTCTTCTTCCCCCTTAGCCCCCCAAGCCGCAAAGGGGCCACACACTCTAAACCAAAGAACAACTAGGAACCAACTCGCCTCGAAAGGTCGAGCTACCACTCGTACCCGAGCTGGGTATCCCAACTCCCACAAGATAAGTGAGTCAAGTCAAAAATTCTACAGCATAACGTTACGCATGAAGAATAGATCCATACTCCTCCCCCTCCATCGTTTATATAGAGTTTCTAAGTGATTTCTTTCCCAAATTCCTATTTAATTTATTTTTCGATAAATTAATTTAGAAAAATCCTCCCTCGTACACATGTCACCCATCCCCTTAGTTGAACCAGAAATTAATTTCATTAATTAATTATTTACTCCTATTTCCCTAACCTGCCTAAAAGTATTCCTAACATCACTCCTAGGTGTCCCCATATTACCTTACACATTTTAATGACTTACGCCCTTACTAAATTTCTGGTTGAGTTCAATTTAGAAAGTTCTTAAAGGCAAGATTCCTTACTAAGTTAGTCATTCTGTTTTTTCCTTAAGTTTCACTTTTTCTTTATGTTTCCCCCTTTTTCCCTCAGTTTCCTAATTCTTTTAAGTTCCCCTCTTTTCCCTTTTTATATAAAACTCAAATTAGCAAGTGTAGAAAATTACCTTTTTCCCCTTTTTCTTTTTAATTAATAAATTTTAATTAGCATATGTAACAAACAATCAATTCCCTTTTAAAATTTTAATCCCTCAATATAATTAGATTTTAATAAATTAATCGAATTTCTTACCCCCTTTTTGTCACATGTTTAATGATTATTATTATTATTATTATTATTATTTTACCACAAGTATCACTTAGACCTAGATTTTAATTTCTGAGGCTGGGTGACATTTTTATTCGGGAATTTGTTTTTAAAATTTTCTTATCACATCATTCGTTCTAAGGCCATCTAGGTTTATTCACTTATTAGTTAACAATGTGGCGTTCCCTTCAGGATGCACTAGGTGTTCCAAGGGTGCCCCTCGCCTCATTCTGTTTCCCTTGTGCGATGTTCCCTTCAGGATGCACTACGTTCTCCAAGGGTGCCACTCACCTCTTTCCGTTTTCTTGCGCGACATGCCCTTCAGGACGCACTACGTGCTCCAAGGGTGCCACTCACCTCTTGACTGACTTGGTAGACATCAAAAACCCCTGGAGTCAATACTCTTCTAGGTGATATTGTAGGAGACTAAGGGCCTCCAAAGAATAAGGCCCATGCCTTATTGCGCACCCCTTAGAATCATTGTGAGCGAATGTCGCAGTCTGTCCTCACGACATCGTGGGTCTTCTCGAACTAGGTAATCGTTAACCTACATTTTGAGCCACAGAAGGAGTGCTAGTAGGTTGTGGCAGGGATGTTGTAAACACCTCTCCCTCAATGTCTCTGGTTGTCATGTGTGACCCCTCTACTCCACATGTGAGTCTAGTCAGCAAGATATCATTAGCCTGCATCATCAATGAATCATGTCAAAATTAAAATCAATCATCATAACATCTAATCAGATGTGCATATGTCATATCAACAATAATAAAAACCCAATAGTTCACTCCCTCACTTGATCCAGAGTCCAAGGGTTCCATCGATGCCTTTGCATCCTCGAGGTCCACAGTCCTGCACACTCTAGAGAGCCCAGTCAATAGCACTTGTCTATGTCAAAACAACAAAATAACATTTCATCATATCCATAATGCCTCATAATCATAATCATCCACCGAATAGTATAATAATTTGGATCACTTGCAAGAAAGTGTCCTCAAATAATAATTTCTCTCAGTGCGCGCAAGAGCGAGATGTTACACATGTTCCATGTAGTCAGGGTTGATCTATGTTGGTGTCAATTGTTCTGCAACCTCCGAGGTGTCCAGTAATGGTGGAGAATATGGCTGAAAGAGGTCCACATTGAACACTGGGTGCAATCCAAGGAAGGGGGGAGTGTTGAGCTCAAAATCATTGTCACCCATAACCTTGGTGATAGTGTAAGGCCCATAGAGAAGTGGAAGAAGATTATGATGGTGCCCTGTAAGGCGTTCTTTCTACAAAATGTAACCAGACCTTGTCTCCCACCTGAAATTTGTGTGGTACCTGGTGTTGATCATGGCGCTGCTTGTACTTAGCATTGGATTTCTGCAAAATCTCATGGACATGTTGGTGGATGTGTTGAATCCTCTCAATGAATCTGGTGGCTTTTTCAGCCTCAGACTGAACATGGGAATACTATGTTTGTGTTGTTGCAAGAGGTAGTGCAACATTAATGGGACCCAAGGGTTGGAATCCCAGTCCCACCTGAAAGGGTCTATGGTCGATGGAGCAATGGAGAGCCCTATTGTAGTTGTATTGAACATAGGGAAGACTATCATCCCATGTACGTGGATGCTTAGAGTTATACATGCACAGGATGTGCACAATCATCTGATTATCGATCTCTGTTTGTCCATCGGTTTGAGGGTGGAAGGCAGTGGATTTTGTGAGCTTGGTGTCCAATAGTGAATAGAGACTCGACCAAAATGTGTTGAGGAACTTGTTGTCTTGATCAGAGATGATGGTATGTGGTATCCCAAAATGGACCCACACTCGTTCAAAGAATAGCTTGGTAGTATCTGTCGTTGTGATGCTCTTCTTGCAGGCTGTGACAATGGCCATCTTCGAAAATTGATCAACTACCACAAATATACAATCATTTCCTTGCTTGGTGGATAGAAGTCCAGACATGTAATTCATAGAGATGGATTCCCAAGGCCTCTAAGGAGAAGGAAGAGGGTTTTTTAAGCCTTTCTTCTTGATGGATAACTTGGAAATGGCACAGGCAGTGCAAGATCTGATATACTTGCTGACATCCTGTCGAAGTTTTGGCCAATAAAAATGTTTTTGTAAACAAACCATAGTTTTATCCACGCCAAAATGTCCTTCCATCCGACTGTAGTGAGACTCCCAAATTAGCTTTATACACTCACTTTCAAGAACATAGAGATAGCTCAGATGGAATAACAGTCTGTCCTGAATGTGAAAATTGGTGACATTCGCGCATGTACCCAAGAGCTGATAGGTGGTGGAGAAGTCCAGATTTTTCTGATAAAGTTGGGGCCACTCAGATGACTCATGCACACAGGAATGGATCATGGTGGTGAGTGCAGCCACGGAAGGTCGAATAAGGAAGTCAACAACATGATTTGTGCTCCTTGTCTTATACTTGATGTTGAGATGGAACAATTGCATGTAGGTGGACCACTTCTAATGGTGGTCATTCTGCAACTTCCCCTATGTTTGTATGAACTACAGAAGCTTGTGATTAGTGTGGATGATTGTCTCCTTTCCCATAATGTATTATTTCCATTGAGGACAGGATTGTACAATGGAATACATTTCCTTGTCATAGGTGGGGTATTTCCAGAAAGTATTTGAGAGTGTCTCACTGTGGTATGCTACCGGATGACCGTTTTCAGTGAGAATTGTGCCTACAACATATTCAGATGCATCAGTGTCAATATCGAACAATAGTTGTAGATCGGGTAAGGAGAGTACTGGAGTTGAGCACAAGCAAGGCTTCAGATCATCAAATGATCATTTTTTTCTTTCCCCCACATGAAATTTTTCCTGCCACCACCCTTGGTCACATGGCTGATGGCCATGCAATATGGGAGAATCCCAACATGAACCGTCGGTAGAAGTTGGAAAGTCCCAAGAAGCTTTGAAGCTCTTTTAGTGCGATCGGGGTTGGCCAGTCACAGATGACTTGGATCTTAGATAAATCAACATGTACCCCATGCTCATCAATAATGTAAACCAAGTATTGGACCTTGTTCATGCCAAAGGACCATTTTTCCAAGTTGGCATATAGCTTGTGCTGTCGCAGAGTGCTCAAAACCTGCTGAATATGTTGCATGTGCTCCTTCCAATTTTTGTTGAATATGGGGATGTCATCCAAATATACCACCATAAAAGAGTTGGTGACGGGTCTCAATACATCATCCATCAACCTCATGAAAGTGGTTGGTGCATTTGTTAATAAAAAGGGCATGACCAACCATTTGAAGAGACCTTATTTAGATTTGAAAGTTGTCTTCCATACATCAGTTGGTTCTATGGGAACCTAGTGGTAGCCATACTTTAGTTCAATCTTATTGAAGAAGTTTTCCCCTTTGAGTTGGTCAAGAAGGTCATCAATTCTGGGAATTGGGTACCAGTTCCTGACTATGATTTTGTTTAATGATCTGTAATCAATGTAGATCCACTAGGTCACGTCTTTCTTTTGAACCAATACAATCAGGCCTCCGCAAGGGGAGGAGTTGGGCCTGATGTTCCCCTTTTGAAGGAGCTCTTGGATCTGACACTTGATTTCATCATTTTCCATCAACGAGTGATGATAGACTGGTCCATTAGGAAGAGGTTCACTTGGGGTTAGATCAATCATATGCTTGACTTGGCAGTACGTCGGTACCCTGGTGGGTGAGGAGAAGATGTCTCTGTACTCTTCCATGATCCCATCCACTTGATTCTGTTGCAAGGAGAGACTCTGTGTAGAGGCCACAGATGTGGCGGAGACCTTCTACTTACTGTGAGCACAGATCACAAATAATACGAACTTCCCGGTCTGTGAAATGACCTTACTACATTGCTTAGCAGAGATTAAAGAAATAGAGGTAGGCAGAGCTACCTCTGGTATCCTGTACAATTGTCTACCCAAAGTAATAATAACACTGCGGGGTCTAGACTCATACACAACATGTCACTTCCAAAAATATGGTTGTCCTAAAATAGCATCACAAACTTCAAGGGGAGTAATATCACACAATACCTCATCTTTGAAAGGCTTGATTTCATAGGCCAGATGACATTGTTGGCTGACGCGGATAACTCTTCCTTGGCGAAGCCAGCCAATGGTGTAGGGATGCGGGTGTAGTGTCTTTGGCAGGTCCAGCCACTTGATGAACTCTGTTGATATCAGGTTCTTCTGACTGCTGCTATCGACAATGAAATCAAGTGTAGCCCCCTTTACCCACATTTGTGAGTGAAATCAAGTGTAGCCCCCATTTACCGTACAGAGTCTCCCTGTACGGTAGGGAGACTCTGGACGAAATTAGAGTTCTAGAAAAGCTTAGGGTTAAAATTAAGAGAAGAGTGGCAGACCTGGAATTTCTTAAAAAATGCCGAGATGAAAACGTGCTACCTAAATTCGCACAAATTCAGCACAGAACTAAGAACAGGTGGAACAGCGCGGCCTTCTTCAGACTAGGTTTATCAATTGTGAGAGGCAAAATTAAAAAGAATAGATGCAGTCTTGAACGCGCATCCAAAAATGCATTGAAACTCCACCTAAAATTAGCGCAGATCACGGCTCCCGGATTGTGGAAGACAGTGGACTCCATGGCAACGATGAAGGCCGAGAAAGCTTATGCAGAGGCAAACAGTAGACACGCGTCCAAGCTAAAACGACTGCTGAGCAACAAAAACAGTCCGGACACCAAGGAAAAGAATGTAGTTAACCTATCCGCGCGTGTGCTGAATGAAACGGAAATGGCCGTTTTAGGACGTGGATTAAATTTTGCAATCTCACCGAACTTCATCCCCACGGAAGACATCATCTGCCGCATAGAGGACGGCATACAAAACCTGAGTGATGAAGACAAAGAATCAATCAGACAAGACTGCGCAGTGATCCTACGCAAAGCCAAACCTCCAAAACGAAGCAATTTAAATAATGAAGAACGCACAGCTTTAAAGAACCTAAGAAACGATGATGAATTGGCTATTCTCAAAGCGGATAAAGGAGGCGCTACCGTTCTTATGAACATGGTTGACTACAACAAGAAGATGATTGAACACCTAACCAAGAGTGGCAGCTATAGGAAACTAGACACCAACCCCATCAAGAAAATTATAAAACAAGTCAAGATAGCCATCAACAACTCTAACCTAGATGAGAGAACCAAAAAACGCCTAACCCCCAATAACGAGATCACCCCTAGGATATACGGCTTACCGAAAATTCACAAAGAAGACGTCCCTCTTAGACCCATAGTGAATA
>ML806343.1:51509-71962 GCA_009831015.1 Picea engelmannii | reverse complement strand
ACTAGAGCCATAAGAATCTCGGATGAAACCCACCTAGATAAGGAAACGGATCACCTCACTAGGACTTTTAAGAACATAGGGTATAAACAAAAAGATATTAAGAATGCAATAAACAAAGCCCTAGAAAGAAACCGCAATAACCGTAGTGCCCCTCAAGAACAAAACCCTAATAGAAGTGCCTACCTTCCGTACATCCAAGGAGTAACCGATAGAATTGCTAGAATACTTAGTAAGAAAGAGATTAAAACCTCCTTCAAACCCCTTGTAACCATCAAACAGAGCATGAGATCAGTTAAAGACAAACTTAACCCTCAAAATGGCAAAGGAATCTACAAAATAGAGTGCTCATGTGGTAAATGCTACATTGGCGAAACAGGTCGCTCCTTCCAAGTTAGGATAAAAGAACATGGAGCTGACATCAAGAACGAACGCACCCGCACCTCCGCTCTAGCTGAACACTCCTTCAAAACTAGACACCATGTTCGCCTAGAAGACACCAAAATCCTCGCTAAAGAGAATCACCTCTTCAAACGTCGTATTAGAGAAGCCATTGAAATCCGTAAGCACCCTAGTAACCTTAACAGAGATAGTGGACTAGATTTGAGTGAAAACTGGCTCCCCCTGTTACACAAAAAACAACAAGAAACTTTAGATTAGAAACCAAAACATTTTTCACCTTATAACAATTAAACCCTAATTTTAAACCCTTAATAAGCACACCTGAACCTCTTTTTCTTATTAACTTAATAATTAATTTTTAAATTAAAAATAAACACTAATATCACTAAATATACTATCCTAACCTTCAATTTAAACAACTTTTCAAATAAACCCTAGCAAATTTCTTATAAAATAATATAAATTAAACCCTATAAATAATTAAATTAATTAATTATAAATTAACCTTAGAAGAGGTAATTTAATTAGAGACCTTAGTATATTAATAATTCAAATAAAAAAAAAAAATTACAAACCCTAATATGTTCTTATAAAACAATATAATTTAAACCCTAATATGTTCTTATAAAACAATATAATTTAAACCCTATAAAATAATTAAATTAATTAAAATTTAAACCTTTGAAAATTTTATTTAGAAACCTTAGTACATTACCTTAAACTAATTAAAACCCTAATATTAAACCCTAGACAAGACCCAAAACATAACTATATATTTGGATATATTTATAAATATAAAACCCTAAATTTAGTGATTTTTATTAAATTAAACTATTAAACAATTATACTTAGCCGACACTAATTAAAAATTTTCCATTTCTAATATTTATACCAGCTCTTCCGTCTCTCTTAAGACCCAGGCTCTTTGTTCTGAAGATGGATCCTGATCTGGATCCGAAACGTCGACATTCTAATGACTACACTGTGGCTTTTCCGATGAAAACTGATCAATGGTGTTTTTCCAACCAATCCATGCCAATTAGGAAATCGTATGAACCCAATGACATGATGTTTACATCCACCTTTGTGTTGATTCCATTCATGTATATCAGACAATCTTTAACCAACTCATTGATCTTTCTCTTAGCTCCTATCGCTAACTGAACTAACTAAGATTTCTTATGCTTAATTCCTTGCAAGTGAAATCTTTCAATAATGTTAGAATTTATGTAACTATGGATAGTTCCAAAATCAATTAAAATTTCTATGGGCTAGTTGTCAATCTTACCTTCCACTTTAATCATGGGAGATTGATATTATGTGTGCTTGTTGTCCAAGGCTACATAAATCCTTGGCATGTTTCCTCCGATGTCTTCCATTGTTTCAGCCTCTTGAATGTCGTGGACAATCCTCATTCTTTCTTCATTGTGAGGGTAGTCCCTATATAAGCGATTTCCCTCACATACCCAACATTGAAAAGGATGCCTGCTTGGCCTTTTCCCAAATGAATCTGCATTCTTGTGCTCAATTTGGGCTACTTGACCTTGTTGATTTTCTTGGGTGTTGTTTTTGAAAATGGTGGCTTAAAATCTTTCTACCTTTGATCCTTTTTCCCTTTCATCTTTTCATTCCAATCCTTTTGAAACATTGGCCTTCCTTTGCTTTGGTCATAAACATGTCTTGCTCTCCTTATGGATTCCTCCAAATTCTTGGTATTATCATATTGAATCTTGTCACTATAGAAGGATGGTAACCCACTTAGAAATCTTTGGATTTTGACCTTCTCATCCTTGATGAAGTCAACATACTTCAACAATTCAAAGAACCTCTTTTCATATTCGTCCATTGTCATGGTTCCCAACTTGAGTTCAAAGAACTATTTCATCTTCCTTTCATAGTAATGCTCAGACAAATATCTCTCTTGGAAATATCCTTTGAATTGCCTCCATGAGATCCTATTCTCATCAAGGTTATTGGCTTGCTTAAGTTGATCCCACCACATGGATTCCTTTCCTTGCAAGTGGTAGGTGGAAATTCTAGCTTCTACCCGAGAGTGGTAATCATGTAGCTAGAAATATTTATTCATTTCCAACAGTTAGGCCTCAGCCTCTTCTCTTTTCTTGTGCTCACCATTGAAATTTGGTGGCTTAATTTTCCTGAGTTCACCTTTCAATATGTTTTCCTTGGGCCTTCTCCTTTGCCTCCAAACATGAGACACACTTGGGATTCTCCTTAGCCCTGAACTTGTATGAGTCCTTCTAGTGGAATTCTTTGGAGAATGATGGCGTCTTCTCATGCTTATTGATTTCCTATCATTTCCATGATCATCTATTTTGCTATGGGATCTTGATGTTGATACTTGTCTGGCACTAGTTTATTTCTTAGAGGCAGAGTCCTTGTTGAATTTCTTATGAAACGTATTCAAACTTTGAAGTATCTATTCTTGAGCCTTCATGACTCTTTCATTATGATCCCTGTAGTTTTGCACTCCTCTATGCAGGCTTCTCATAGTGACAATCTCTTGCCTATCCCTTCCTCAATTTGACTCTATCTTAGCAGTCCCCATGCTGACATGAAAACCTATGACCTCTTCCTCGTGGCTATAATATCCCCAAGAATCATCCATAACTCCAGTCCTCATATAAGAACTAAATCTGTTTTATGTACCTCTAATTCTGCAAGAAATGTGCATGTAATAATTACTATTAGAAACATGCATAGCATAAAACATTCCAGCCATTAGAATACAAGTTATTTCTTCATCAATTCATGAAGGACATGTTGGATTTACTTCAAACACACCTAGGATTTATTTTTCCTAAGGTTTTTCCTATGTTTATTAGTCATTATTCAGTCTCCTATATTTTAGGAAGAATATTCCTCTAGGGATAATATTATCTTCAGTTCACACTTCAGTATGATCAGTTGAGTGGAGTATAGATGCTACATTGGTATTGTCACCATGAAACATTGGGATCATCAAAAGATAATGTGTATTGTCCTTGGGATCATCACCATACTATCACATAAATCATGATTCCATGATCTCCTCCTCACTTCACTCTATTTCATTCAGTTAACTGAAGACTGATAGACTAGTTAACCCAGCTAGGTGGTAGTTCACTCCCGTAACTACCCGAGAGACTAGACTAGGTGGCAGTTTATGCCTGTAGCTACTGGTGTGTGTCCATATCACTCTAGACCACCATTATTCTGCATTGGCTTCTCCTCTAGTGTGCATTGGTTGAGTTATACAAAGTATTTCATGTGTAAATTATCTATTATTCATTTGGTTAATGAGAATTCTTCCATTCTTTCTCTCTTGCTTCTCCTTTATTCTATTTTCTCTGCAACTGTGTATGTCAATTCCCAGCTAGATATATTATGTGTAGGTTCAACACATTTACACGGTATCAGAGCCAACGGACTACTAGGGAAAAGACACACCAAATTATGTTTGCAGGTACCGAAGATTGAAGACTGTGGAAAAATGGAATTTTCAAAAGAATTCATTCTTACACCTTACAATTAATTTGCATGGAAGGAGAATATTATCATGCATATTCGAAGCAAAGGATTGTACAGGTTAACCATGAACACAGAGACAAAACCAACATCAGCCATAGAAAAATCCAAGTATCTAAATCGAATGGATGAAGCATTCAGAACAATTTGCAGTCTCATTTCTCCTGATCTCCTCTTTCATATATCTTCCTGTAAAACCCCCAATGAAGCTCGGACCACCATGGAATGGATTTTTGGAAAATAGGATGAGATGAGGGGACACATTCTCTAGGTGGAATTTCTCACATTAGATCCAAAAATCTTCGACAATCTCTAAGATTTCTTTACAAAATATAAGGATTTACTGTTGCAACTCAAGGCTTGTGGGGTTGATAAATCTAAGGAGGAGAAACAAATCGTTCTCACCATTCTCTCCAAACTTAGTCCTGTTAGCAACAATTTTGGTATAGGGGCACAAAGGTACACAGGTCTGCAGGATTTCCCGGGAAGCGCCCAAGCGCAGCACGGAGGAACACCTTTTCAGTTACAATTCGAGCGAATGGACGAAGTTTTGTTGACAGCCGCCTAGATCCACCTATAAAGCTGATCAATGGTCATCGGGATTTCGTGGCTGCCAAGTTTCCCCGGGGTTAATGCAAGAGATAGCTCTTATAATTCAAGACAAATCTGGGTCATCCGATCCAATTGGGACAAGTGGCTTCCAGTCGGTGTATCGAGGATCGGAGTTTCGGTAAACAAGGAGCCTCCCATTAGTTGCAGTTGAGATCATCGATCGGTGAAATTCTGAAAGCACCTTTGAAGCAGAGCCCATGGTCCTAGCACTAAGTCACTTCAAGCGAGCCTGTGAATGAGGACGAATCCCTTTTAAATATCGAATGCCCCCTCATCCATTCATCCTAAGGATGCATGGCGCAAGATCTGGCCGCGTCGGCGTTTCGGCATTCGAGAGTTCGTGGGGTAAGAGTTTCATGTTGTTCAACATCCCGAAACCCTGAACCCTGACAGCGTCGAAAGCATCGAAGCTGGAGCCCGTGACATCACGAAGAATTTTCAGCCATCCATCTAAAGGGGACACCTGGCAGCAAATTGAGCCCTCTCGGTGTTTCACCTATCGCAACTCCAAGACCCAAAGAGCAGCTCTATTATATTCCGATGCGCAAGGTGCCAGGAGAGTCCTGGACCCGGGCCCACGGTATCATCAGGAGAGTTAAGATCTGTGAGATCCATAGGGACACATGGTGCCAGATTAAGACGTCTCGGCATATCGCTCATCGCGATTTTGATCAGCAAGGATCATCCCCTTCATAGTCGCGAACGCTGAAAGTGCCTTGGGAATAGGCACGAGGTCATAGTCTGTGGTCACTTGGAGGAAGAAAGGAGCTGTGTAAAGAAGGCCAAGGCGTCGAGTTCAATTACAGAGGGGATCGTCGCGATCTCCAGATGCCATCGGATCCGATCTCCATACTGTTTCTTTCCTAGAGTAAATGATGGCAAGAGCAGGTGGTTGAAGCCTCCTTTCATTCATTAAGTGAGGGGATGGAGGGTCTGGCAAGCCCTTTACCCAAATAGGTCATGTGTATCGATTTTCTCAAAGAATCCATGCCGAAGTCCTTGACTCAACAGAGAAGTCTGCGCACGCTAGCCTAGCACTTAATGGCTCAACTACTCTTCTTACAGGAGCCATGCGTAGTTAAGATGGCGCTTAAAGAAAGATATCAATACGAGATTCACTGAAGGGACACCAAGATTTGGGTGACTGAACATGCCTCTGTGAGGTAAATTTTCCTGGGTATATAGACTCAGTTTTTGTATTTTGAAGAGGATCAATGGTTGAGCTAAGCTCCCGATTGTAAAGTTTTGATGAAGCGCTGGTCGCTCTGGTTAATGTATAAGGCATTTGAGATTTCTTACTTTATGGATGTCAGCTTCCCTTCCATTTCTTTGTTTACTGTTTTAGAACAACTCAGAATTGGAGGATCCAGTCGAGTTGTGGATGTTATAGGATGATGTAGGTTGGATCACTGTAATAGTCACATTGTTTCTAATCAGTTCTTGTGATGTTCTCAGCGCTGAAACGACCTGGAATTGAAGGATTCAGTCGAGTCACCCCTCAGCCCCTTGAAACTTTGGACCAAGAGGATCTTGGCTTCCGAGTTTTTCATCCTCAAGCTTCCGAAGGCTTGTTGCTCGAGGCAGTCTTGCTCACCCTTCTCACAAGTCTTCCTCCTTCCACCCTTTAATCAACTTACTGACAGAAGTTGGATCAAGACCTCCCTTGCTTTCTACATACCAGGCCCAGTTTCTCGAGTTAAAGCTATATTATCTTGAGTCTTCACCCATATAATCACCCCATTAAACAAATCATGACATAAAATTGATGGGCATTGGGCTCTGCTCCTGCAAGCAATCCAGGAGTGACTTCTGACGCCAACATTTCTGGCACCGTTGCCGGGGACGAAGTTGAAAATTTTCCCCGGGATTGAACGACATTGAGCCTCTGATTCTGAAGGTGCATCAGATATTAGAGCCCTTGAAGATTGCTACTGTGCACCTGGTGACTCCATTGTGACGAATCCGCTGTGGAGAACCTGCTCTATTAATTGTGGCTTTCAGAGGCAGACACACACGGTCTCATCCACAGCTGCCTCTAGCTACACCTGAAGTTGATCCGGAAGTGGTTCTCAAGAAAGGAAAGGCCTCTGAAGAAGAAGCTTCCACTGCCAAACCAGGTAATCTGCCATCTCCTTCTGTAAGAATCATTTTTCTCCTCCTTAGTTTCTTAATAGACCTCCTTTAGAGGTTTCTCGTTTCCTGAATTTTGGGAGTGTTCCTGCTGAGTTTTCCCCTTCTGGTCTAAGATTGGAGGGAGAAATACTTGTCACTCCCCTCTCCTCCAAATCTGTACCTTGGCATAGACCTAGGACTACAGAATATTTCCCCACTCCTGCACAAAGAAAAACACCTGTTGACTTGAGCTTGTTAGCTTTCTCCTTAAATCCTCTTTTGTTTCCCACTCCACTTTGAGACTCATTCCCAGAAGCCCCTTCGCGAACTCCTTCCCCTCCAATCTCTCCTCCACCTTATATTCCTATGGTTGGTGCTAATCCCCCTCTAAATAGAATGGATGCCATAGTTGCTGCCAGATATGCTCCATTAATCCTACCCCATCCTATGAATCCTCTCCCTGCTAGAGACTACTTAAAGTATATGCCCAAGTTCACTAGGGAAGGAGACATAACTGTCGAGGAGCACCTGGCTGCTTTCTACAGTTATGTAGACAACCTCAACATTGAAAATGAAGATGTCTGGATGAGAGTCTTCGTCCAGAGCCTGGATGGTGAGGTGAGAAAATGGTTTAGAGGAATGGCCCTCGGATCTATTGTTGGGATCGAAGCCCTGGATAATGCCTTCCTGAGGTAGTGGGGCGATAGGAAAGATTTCATGTACTACATGACAGAGTTTGGGTCTTTGAAGAAGATGGAAGGAGAGTATATCTCTGACTTCTCCAAAATATTCAATAAGATGTATAACAAGATCCCCGCCAAAATAAAGCCTTCAGAAGCCTCGGCCAAGATTTCTTATGCTAGTGCATTTGGCCCTGATTTTTGTCTGTTACTGAGAGAAGGAAGAGCCACCTCCTTGGCTCAAATGCAAGATGTGGCCATAGAAGTGGAATCCAATGTGTTAGCAGCCAATAGACTGAGAAGCAAGGCTGATGCAAACAGAAGAAAGGGAAGGTCAGAAGCCTCGACTTCTGGCCCGTCGGTCCCCCACCCTCAAGTGGATGAACTGACCAGGATGGTGAAGTCTCTGTCTGTAGAGATGGAGAGAATGAAAGTGGAAGGGAGTCAAACATACAAGGGCCCTCAGAACACCAAAAACAAAGGAGGTTTCAGGAAGCCAAACAATTTTACTCCCCCAAATGTGCAAAGAGAGAGGGGAAGAGATAGAGAAGACCAGAAAATTCAGGCCCCTTTTCAAAACAATTTTGTGGCCGAAGGGGAAGAAGGGGAAGCTGAAGAGCTGGACCCTGAAATCCATTTCTTCGGGGCACTCCTCCTTCTCCCCATCTCACTCAATCAGCATATGAGGAGTCTCTCATGGATAGCCAACTAAATGAATTGAGCAAGGGAAACAAGAATAGTGGCGGCCAAGGCAGGTATGAGCTGCGTTGCAAGAAAAGTCCAGTAGCGCCCAATGATCATGAGCAGTCCACTAGAACAGAGAAGCCTGCTAATGAGGTAGCATAAAATCACAAAGGTAAGAAGCACCAATCCCTCTCTCCCATTATCCAGAGTCATGCTCCTGAAATAAGAGAAATCCCAAAGCTCTCATCTTCCTTTAATTTCGAGCATGAAATTCAAAAAATCAGAATCCCTATGCCCCTAACAGAATTGATTAAACATGAAGGGTTCAAGAAACGCTTCTCTTAGCTTTTACAGTCTGAGATTTCATGCCTTCCCATAGACTCCATCAATTTACAAGATGAAAATATTGTAGTTATTCTAGGTCCTATGGTGGAAGATAGAAATGACTCATCCCCTCCCTTCTACACTTCCTTGAACATACATGACAAGGTATTGCACAATTGCTTGATGGATTCGGGGGATTCTCACAACCTCATGCCCAAAAATGTCATGGAAGAATTAGGACTAGAAGTCACCCGAGCTTATCATGACCTTTATTCCTTTGAATCCAGGAAAGTTCAATGTCTCGGGGTGATCAAAGACCCGGTCGTAACCTTGTTTCAGTTGCCCATGAAAAGTGTGGTCATGGATATTGTAGTGGTCGATGTCCCCCCCAAGTTCGGTATGCTGCTATCGAGATCTTGGATAAAAATACTGGGGGGAACCTTTCAGATGGACCTCACATACGCTACTATCCCAGTGTTTGGAGGAGATCATAGAAGACTATACAGGGAAGCCCAATTGGCCTATATAATCAGTGATGAGGCCAACCCTACCAACCATCCCATTTTTGCCTTAGATACTGATTTAGGTTCCAGTGTGCTTCAACTCACTCATGCACTCGAACCTCCTCTTGAAATCAGAAAGCAACCCACCATTTCCCCTAAATTTCCTTCCTCCATCACCCCTGTCTGGAAAATGTTCTTTGATGGAGCCTCTTCCAGAGAAGGCACTGGAGCTGGGGTGGTTTTTGTGTCACCTACTCAGGAAACCATATCTCTATCATACAAACTAGAATTTGAAGCTACCAACAATGTGGAAGATTATGAGGCTCTTGTTCTAGGATTAAGAGCTGTGAGGGAAATGGGAATTCAGGAGGTAGCAGTGTTCGGTGATGCAGAGTTGGTGCTCCAACAAATCAGAAACGCTTATCAGGCTAAGCATCCTTGACTCAGAAGCTACAGAAATGAGGTGTGGGACCTAGTTTACAATTTCTTCTCAGCATTTAACATTTCTTTCATCCCAAGAGAGGAGAATGTGATGGCAGATTCCTTGGCTACATCAGCAAGTAATTTCAAAGTACCCTTGCCGCCTAAATTCAGATATGAGGTGGAAGTGAAATACAGGCCCTCCATACCTGACAACGTCAAACATTGGAAGGTATTCGAGGATGATCTCGAGATCAAGAATTTCTTAGAGACTGTCGAAGAATTTTCAGAGATGCATATCGACCGAGACTCTGTCTCTGAAGAAAAGCTTGGTGGGGGTAATTTTCTGAATAAGATTGTAGAGCGTAACATTGTGTAGCTACCCAGCAATCATATTCCAAGAGGATTGGTTCCTTTGGAAAGGATTTTTTATGGAAATGATGTGGCATTAAAAGGGGAAATCTCAGAAGATGATGCTGATACTATTCAATGCAACATTGGGACCGAGAGTGAGCCCAAGTTTTTCAAATTGTCAAGAAGTTTGACAAAGGAGCAGAGGTCCGCATACATTGGACTTTTGAGGGAATTTGTTGATGTGTTTGCCTAGACCTATGAAGACATCAAAACCTATGACACCTCTGTCATCGAGCATAAAATACCACTAAAAGAGGAGGCAAAGCCATTTAAGCAGAAGCTGAGACACATCAATCCTATGCTGCTGCCTATCATGGAGAGGGAGGTGAAGAAGTTGCTTCAAGATCAGATCATTGTACCACTGAGATATTCAGAGTGGGTGGCTAAATTGGTGCAATTAAGGAAAAATAATGGAGAGATCTGACTATGTGTAGACTTCAGAAACCTGAACAGGAGCTCACAAAAGGATAACTACCCCTTGCCAAAGATGGAACATATACTGCAGACGGTAACAGGAGCTTCCAGGATGTCCATGATTGATGGTTTCTCTGGCTACAATCAAGTCTCTGTTATGCCTGAGGACAGGGAAAAGACAACATTTACCACTCCATGGGGCACATTCATGTATGCTAATATGTCGTTTGGACTAATGAATGCAGGGGAAACGTTTCAACGTGCCATGGACATAGATTTCATCGGGGAAAAGGACAAATTCGTGGTCGTCTATCTAGATGACATCACAATGTTTTCAAAGTCTAATAAAGAACACTGTCATCATCTCAGGAAAGTTTTCCTGAAATGCAAGAATTTTGGCATTTCATTAAACCCCAAGAAATCTATGTTTGCCATGCAGGAGGGAAAGTTACTAGGCCACATAGTATCAGCGGAAGGAGTCATAATTGACCCCAGCAGAGTTGAGGTGATACAAGCCTTATCGATCCCAAGGTCCAAGAAGGAGGTCCAATCTTTCCTCGGTAAAATTAATATTCTGAGGAGGTTTGTGCCTAACTTTGTTGAGGAGGTAAAGCTTATAATAGCCATGCTGAAGAAAGAAAATGAAGTAAGGTGGACCCCTCAATCGCGACCTTCCTTTGAGCAAATCAGGAAGGCCCTGACTGAATCTCCTGTGCTTATCAGTCCCGACTACTCAAGGGATTTCCTTATTTTCTCCTTTGCCTCACCTGACACGGTGGTTGTTGTTCTATTACAGACAAACGACATTGGGCTAGAGTAGCCTATTGCTTATTTCAACTGAGCATTGAGGGATGTCGAAGTCAGGTATGACACTATGGAGAAGCAGGCCTATGCTCTAGTAAAATCTCTCAAAGCTTTTAGAACCTACGTCCTGCAGTCAAAAATCATCGCCTATGTCCCCTTGGCTGCTGTTAAAGACATTCTTATTCAGCCTGACATAGACGGGAGAAGGAGTAAATGGATAGCCAAGATCCTGGAATTTGACCTAGAAATAAAGCCTACCAAATTGATCAAAGGTCAAGGCTTAGCCGAGTTGTTGGTTGAAGCCAATTTCCAAGCTTTGGGGATAAATTTCATCAACGAATGCTCCGGTATTCAGCAGGATCAGCTGTCTAACATAGACCCTCAAAGGGAGCTCTCATTAGCTCGATGTCCTTGGTATAAGGATGTCATATACTTTCTGCAAGAGTTGCAGCCCCCAGACGGCCTGCAAAGGAACAAAGCAAGAGCTCTGAAGCTCAAGGCAGTTAGATACTTCCTGATCGATTGAAAGTTATATTGGAAAGACCCCCTGGGGGTACTTTTAAAATGCATGAGTCCACAAGAGGCCAAAATGATCATGGCTGAATTTCATAGCGGCCTGTGTGGAGGGCACCATTTTTGGAAAGCCACGGTCCACAAAATCCTCAGGGCTGGATACTACTGGCCTACTGTGTTCACTGACGTCTGCAAAGGGGTCAGAGCCTGCATCAAATGTCAAAAATTTGCAAGAAAGAAGTAGCTCAAGTCTCTGTCGTTAAATCCGGTGGTGGTTTCAGGACCTTTCCAGCAGTGGGGCCTAGATTTCATTGGAGAAATTCACCCTGCTTCCAGTGGGAAACACAGGTGGATCCTAACTGCTACAAATTTCTTTACCAAGCGGATCGAAGCTATCCCTACCAGGAGTGCTTCCCACAAGGTAATCATTGGATTCCTGGAGGACCTCATCACAAGATTCGGCTACCCGAGTAAAATTGTCACTGATAACGCAGCCACTTTCGGATCTGAGCCATTGGCCAAGTTCTGCGAGCAGTTCAGAATCAAGCTGATTCACTCCACCCCATATTATCCATAGAGCAACAGTTTAGCAGAATCCTCCAACAAAATCCTGATAAGGATCATCAAAAGTTTGTTGGAAGATAATAAGAAGGCCTGGCATTCCAGATTGAAATTTGCTCTATGGGCCGACCAAGTGACCACAAAGAGATCTATTGGCATCTCTCCTTTCCAATTAGTCTATGGAGTGGAGGTTGTTTTCCCCTCTCATTTAGCCATTCCTGTAGAAAAATTCATCCAGGACCATCAGGAGGATCCCGATGACATGATCAGAAGGATTCATCAGCTAGTGGAGGTCCAGCAGGCTAGGGAGAAAACAGTGGACAGAATTCAGGACCATCAGCAAAAGATCAAGCAGGTTTTCGATAAGAAGGCCAAGAAGGAGCGGTTCCAGATAGGAGACATGGTGCTGAGATGGGATGCTCCTAAGCAAGATAAGGGCAAACACAACAAATTTGAAGCACTGTGGATCGGGCCTTTCAAAATCTCTGAGACTTTCTCAAATAACACGTACAGGCTGCGAGGTTTGGAAGACAAAGAAGTTTTTAGCAGCCCAGTGAATGGGCATTTTTTGAAGAAATGTTTTGTTTGAGTCTCAGATGGCTCCTTTGTTTGTAAATATTATCCTTTTTGTTCTTTGTTCGTTTTCGTTTTAATTTTCCGACCTAATAATGACTCCATAGCCCAACAGCAAGGCACTGGAACTGCAAAATGAGTCCTTAGAGCATCGCGGGGACAACTCTATCCCCCATGGAGCCTAATGTTAGCAACAATTTTGGTATCGAGGCACGAAGGTACACAGGTCTGCAGGATTGCGTGCGAAGCACCCAAGCGCAGCATGGAGGAACCCCTTTTTAGTTACAATTCGAGTGAATGGACGAAGTTTTGTCGACGGCCACCTAGATCCACCTATAAAGCTGATCAATGGTTGTCCGGATTTTGGGGCTGCCAAGTTTCCCTAGGGTTAATGCAAGAGATAGCTCTTATAATTCAAGAGAAATCTGGTTCGTCTGATCCAATTGGGACAGGTGGCTTCCAGTCGGTGTATCAGGGATCAGAGTTTCGGTAAACAAGGAGCCTCCCATTCGTTGCAGTTGAGATCGCCGATCGGTGAAATGACGAAAGCGCCTTTGAAGCAGAGCCCATGGTCCTAGCACTAAGTCACTTCAAACGAGCCTGTGAACGAGGACGGCTCCCTTTTAAATATCGAATGTCCCCTCGTCCATTCATCCTAAGGACGCATGGCGCAAGATCTGGCCGCGTCAGCGTTTCGGCATTCAGGAGTTCTTGGGGTAAGAGTTTCATGTTGTTCAACATCGCAAAACCATGAACCCTGACAATGCCGAAAGTGTCGAAGCTGGGGCCTGTGACATCATGAAGCATTTTCAGCCGTCTATATAAAGGGGACAACTGGCAGCAAATTGAGCCATCTCGGCGTTTCTCCTATCGTGACTCCAAGACGCAAAGAGCAACTCCATTATATTCCGATGCGCGAGGTGGCAGGAGAGTCCTGGACCCGGGCCCACGGTATCGTCAAGAGAGTTAAAAGCCATCAGATCCAGAGGGATGCATGGTGCCGGATTAATCCGTCTCGGCATATTGCTCATCACGATTTCAATCAGCAAGGATCAGCCCCTTCATAGTCGCGAACGTCGAAAGCGCCTTGGAAATAGGCACGAGGTCACAGTTTGTGGTCACTTGGAGGAAGAAAGGAGTTGTGTAAAGAAGGCCAAGGCACTGAGTTCAGTTACAGAGGGGATCATCGTGATCTCCAAATGCCATTGGATCTGATCTCCATATTGTTTCTCGCCTGGAGTAAATGACGGGAAGAGCGGGTGGTTGAAGCCTCCTTTCATTCATTAAGTGAGGGGATGGAGGGTCTGG
This sequence comes from Picea engelmannii, assembly GCA_009831015.1. Lineage (NCBI taxonomy): Eukaryota > Viridiplantae > Streptophyta > Pinopsida > Pinales > Pinaceae > Picea > Picea engelmannii. The sequence continues at coordinate 58,116 of ML806343.1, read as the reverse complement.
CAAGCCGTCTACCCAAAGAGGTCTTGTGTATCGATTTTCTCAAAGAAGCCATGCTGAAGTCCTTGACTCAATAGAGAAGTCTGTGCACGCTATCCCAGCACTTAATGGCTCAACTACTCTCCTTACAGGAGCCATGCGTAGTTAAGATGGTGCTTAAAGAAAGATATCAGTACGAGTATGACTCAAGGGACACCAAGCTTTGAGTGACTGGACACGCCTCTGTGAGGTAAATTTTCCTGGGCATATAGACTCAGTTTTTGTATTTTGAAGAGGATCGATGGTTGAGCTAAGCTCCCTATTGTAAAGTTTTGATGAAGCGTTGGTCGCTCTGGTTAATGTATAAGGCATTTGAGATTTCTTACTTTATGGATGTCATCTTCCCTTCCATTTCTTTGTTTACTGTGTTAGAACAACTCGGAATTGGAGGATCCAGTCGAGTTGTGGCTATTATAGGATGATGTAGGTTGGATCACTGTAATAGTCACATTGTTTCTAATCGGTTCTTGTGATTTTCTCAGCGCTGAAACGACCTGGAATTGAAGGATTCAGTCGAGTCACCCATCAACCCCTTGAAACTCTGGACCAAGAGGATCTTGGCTTCCAAGTATTTCGTCCTCAAGATTCCGAAGGCCTGTTGCCCAAGGCAGTCTTTCTCACCCTTCTCACAAGTCTTCCTCCCACCCTTTAATCAACTTACTGACAGAAGTTGGATCAAGACCTCCCTTGCTTTCTACATACTAGGCCCAGTTTCCCAAGTTAAAGCTATATTATATTGAGTCTTCACCCATCTGATCAACCCATTAAACAAATCGTGACATAAAACTGATGGGCATTGGGCTCTGCTCCTGCAAGCAATCCAGGAGTGACTTCTGACACTAACAGGTCCTAAATTCTCAATGTTTGTGTCCACATTCCATTCAGTTAGATTCACCTCTGGAGCTACCTAGAAGATGCCTTCTCTTGAGGAATTTATCGAATCTCTGACACAAGAGCAGACCAAGCTCATCAACATGGGAAAAATCAAAGTCCCAAAGGCACATGCACTTACTGTGAAAGATGGCAGTAGTCATCAATATAAAAAATCTAAAGATAAAGATAAAAGGAAAGATCATGCAAATTCGAAGAAGGAAGAGTACTCAAAACCCTTCAACAATGCCTCCAGATCCAAAGGTGGAAAGGGAAGAAAAGGAGAGAAATGAACATACTGCCAAAAAGGATTCCATCTAGAATCTACTTTTATAAAGAAACAAATAGATCTAATGACTCAAATACTTTATCAAAACAAACTTGGAGATAATATCCCCAAGGCTGCTAAGAATAAGAAGCCAGAACATCAGAATCCCAAGAAAGGAAATTCTATCCATGCTTTGATTTCCATCAACTCCTCTCCTGACGCTTGGATCGTAGATTCAAGAGAATCACATCACATGGTTGCCACAAAAGCAGTCTATTATTAATTAGATGCATGCAAAGTTCCTCCTATTCTAATGGGGGAAAACTCTCCAGTCGAGGTCACCGGCAAAGGAAGGATTGAACTCACCAACGGAAGCTTCAAGAATGTATTGCACATTCCCAAAATTTTCGTCAATATTCTCTCCGTCTATCAAATGAAAAATTCTAGCATAGGAAAGAAATTCATATTCACACCTGATGCAGTGGACATCTATGACATGCAAACCAATTCCAAGGTTGCTGTCGGTGAGGTAAATCATCAATCTAAGATTTACACATTTTCTGAATTTATTGAACCAGATTTTTCTTTACTGCTTACCCATGCTGATGAAAGAAATAGGATATGGCACGAAAGGTTCAGGCATTTAAATTTCAGATATATGAAACAACTTAGCAAGAAAGGATTGGTTGATGGTCTACCAAACATCCATTTCTCCAAAGGAATTTCTGAGGGATGTGTTCTTGGAAAACACCCTCAAGAGAAATTCGACAAAGGAAAGACTCAGAGAGCTTCCTCTCCTTTAGATATGATCCATAGTGACCTCAGGGGCCCTTTTCCGCATCCATCAATCAGAAAAAAAAAAGGTATGTGCTCATTTTTGTTTATGATTTCTCACACTTCACATGGATTTTCTTTCTGAGGAAAAAATCAGAGGTCTTTCAACGCCTCAAAGATTTCAAAGCCCTAGTTGAGACACAGTCAAGAAAGAAAATCAAAGTCCTTTGAACTGATAATGGGGGAGAGTATGTCAACCATGAGATCCAAAATCTTTGTCATGAGGTAGGGATTTAATTGCAACACACATTTCCCTATATTCCGTAGCAAAATGGAGTTGTTGAGCGGAAAAACAGATCTCTAAAAGAGATGGCATCTTGCATGCTACTTGCAAATTCACTTCCACATAGATTATCAGTCGAAGCACTTAATTGTGCAACCTACATCCAAAAAATATCTCTCCATATATCTGTCAAGGATAATACCCCCTACGAGGCTTGGAGCGGCCTCAAACCGGAAGTGACCCACTTTCATATTTTCGGTTCATGTGCATGGGGCTAGATTCCCTCTAAAAAGAGGAAGGCACTTGATCCACAAAGAACAGAGTGTATCTTTGTTGGATACCCTAACGATGTGAAGGGATACAGACTTATTGATATTTCCTTGGACCGTATCACCATTGAGCGAAGTGTCCAATTTGAGGAAAGTGTCTTGCATGTAACTCAGCAACCGCATGCAGACACCTTTGTTCTTCCACCTATCAGAGATGATGAGCATGCACATGTCGACTCTTCTTTAGTTGAGAGTTCTGATTCAGAGAATTTATATGATCCAGATACAGAGTCAGTAGAGTCAGATGCAGAGTCAGTGCATGCAGATGCAGATGTAGAGATAGAGTCGAGGACCAAGTGGGCTCAGACTACTCTTCAGGATGAAGGGGATATTGTTGGGGATCCAGCTGATACTAGGAGGACTCGATATGATTTATAGGAGCCTCCTCTTGCACTCACTACCACTAAACCATTGCCACCCAGACATATTTTCTTGGTTCAAACTTTAGATCCATAATCTTATGGCGAGGTTGCTGGAAATCCCTTTTGGGAATCTGCCATGCAGAAGGAGTACAACTCCCTCCTCAATAAGTAGACTTGGGATCTAGTTCTCCTTCCTTCAGGAAGAAAAATTTCAGGTGTATATGGGTCTATAGGACCAAGAGCGTAGTGGATGGATAGATTAGCAGATACAAAGCCATGCTAGTTTCCAAAGGCTTTCAACAGGTGCATGGCATTGACTATGATGAGACCTTTGCTCCAATAGAGAATATGGATTCCATACGTTTGGCACTTTCCATTGGGGCAGCCAAGGGATGGGAAGTCCATCAGATGGATGTGAAGAATGCATTTCTTCACAGCGATCTCTCTGAGGAGATCTATATGGCCCAACCCCAGGGATTTATGCAAGATTCATCTTTGGTCTATCGACTGAATAGGTATATTTATGGCCTCAATCAAGCTTTGAGGTCATGGTATGCCAAGATGGACTCCTACCTACTGTCATAGAACTTTGTACGTTGTAATTCAGACCCTAATGTTTACATGCTCAGGATGGCTGACTCACTTCTACTCCTAGTTTTGTATGTTGATGATTTATTGATCACTGGTTTCTCGACTTCAGTGATTGCTGCAGTCAATAGGATTCTACATGACAAGTTCTTGATGATGGACATGGGTCCACTACACTTCTTCCTTAGACTCGAGATCAGTCAAGATGCATCAAGAATCAAACTGTCTCGGGCCAAGTATGGATGAGATCTCCTTGAGAGATTTCACATGACAGAGTGCAAGTCTACTCCGACTCCTTTCCTATCAGGAGTCAAACTTGAGGATGGCGGGGACACTCCACTAGTTGAAAGAACACTGTACAGACAACTAGTGGGGATCTTGTTGTATGTCACACACTCCAAACTAGACCTCTCCTATGTAGTTGGCGCAGTTTCTAGGTTCATGTAGGAGCCGCATGAGCTACATTGGAAGGCTGCAAAGTTTATCCTTCGATACGTACAAGGCACCATCACCTTTGGGATTCATTTTATAGTAGACTCTACATTGGACCTCATCTGATTCACTGATTCTTACTAGGCTAGAGACAACATTGATCACAAGTCCACATCTGGTTACTCACTGAGTCTTGGTTCTGGGCCGATCTGTTGGTCGAGCAATAAGCAGGTTGCTATTTCTCTATATTCAGCCAAGTCAGAGTACAAAGGGGTAGTTAACATAACCATTCAGGCTATGTGGATACAACATTTTTTCACTGAGTTGGGAATTCAATTTCATCGGTTGATCATCATCTAGTGTGACAACAAGAGCACTTTGAATATTTGTAGAGATCCAGTTCAGAGGCAGCGGACAAAGCACATCGAGATCCACATGCACTGCATCTAGGACTTAGTACACGAGGGTATCATCAACCTGCAGTTACTTCCTTCAGCAGAACAGACTGCAGACACCTTCACCAAGACCTTCACTGAGCATAAGTTCCATTCTCTATGCAGTCGTCTTGGAGTGAAAGGCACAGTTGCCTAACAACTGTCAATTCTTCTTTTTACATACATTGTACTTTGAGGGGGGGGGTGGCGGTTCCCATGAGGTTTTCCCTCTTTCCTCATTTTATTTCAGTGTATCTTTTGTATTTGGGTACCTAACATGGCCTCGTTGTCGGGACCCATTCTTTATTTTCACCATAGTGATGTTCAGGGGGGGTGTTGGAGTTACTTCACACACATCTAGGATTTCTTTTTCTTAAGGTTTTTCCTATGTTTATTAGACATTATTCAGTCTCCTATATTTTAGGAAGAATATTCCTCTATGGAGAATATTCTCTTCAGTTCACAATTCAGTATGATCAGTTGAGTGGAGTCTAGATGCTACATTGGTATTGTCACCATGCAACATTGGGATCATCACTAGCTAATGCACATTGTCCTTGGGATCATCACCAGACTAGCGCATTACTTATGATTCCCTAATATCCTCCTCACTTCACTCTATTTCAGTCAGTTAACTGAAGACTAATAGACTAGTTAACTCAACTAGGTGGTAGTTCACTACCGTAACTGCCCAAGAGACTAGACTAGGTGGCAGTTTACTTCTGTAACTACTGGTGTGTGTCTATATCACTCTATACCACCACTATGGCGCATTGGCTTCTCCTCCAGTGTGCATTGGTTGAGTTATACATAGTATTTCATGTGTAAATTATCTATTATTCAATTGGTTAATGAGAATTCTTCCATTCTTTCTGTCTTGCTTCTCCTTTCTTCTATTTTCTCTGCAACTGTGTATGTCAATTCCCAGCTAGATCTATTTTGTGCAGGTTCAACAAATTTACTGGACACATTGCACCAATTCAATTTTTTATTCCCTTGATGTTTTCCTCTCTCGAACAACTTGTTAGAAAAACAGGATCACGGAGAAATAAAATAAAAACAAATGCATAAATAAAACACAGAAGATACACAATACAATAGAGACACAGATATACATGGTTCACCCAGTCTGGGGTACGTCCACCGAGAAATTTTCAGCTCCTTCCTTTATTATTATCCAACAAATGAAGGGATACAACCTACAACACACCTGTTGTAACTTCCTCTTCTTTCTCTCACAGTCTCCTCTCTCAGAATACAATATTCCCAATGATACATAGAAGCAATACATCTCCCTCATAAAAGAGAGTTTCCTTCTAGGGGAAAAAACCCTAACATAACTTCTATCATCAGATCTACAACCTTATAATGAACGGTCCAAATTTACTATGAAATTACAATATATATTTACAAGGAATTTTTTCCTTCGGGGGCCCGCTTGCCCCTGTACCCCATGGGGGGGAAGCCCCCCCTGCACTCCCCTATGTGCATGAGTGTACATTATTATAGGGTGTAAATTCTTCATGGCGTATAAACATGGATGAAAACAAAGACCTATGAATTAGGAAGATAATCAGGCTCCACAACCAACAATCTCCCACTTGGAGACTGATCACAACAATTCCACTATTGTTGTACCTGCTAGACTATACTCCACCTTAGACCTGGAAAATTTATCATCTTCACCTTCATGCTTGAATACCAATTGAAACTGAGCAGGAACTCAGTTTCTCCCTGGTTACTCCCTTTTTTAACATGTCTATAGGATTTCAGCTAGTGTGTATGTTTTCCAACTTCAGATGTCCATCTTCCAAGATGAATTGTATGAAATGGTACCTGAGTTGTATGTGCTTAGTATTCAAATGGAAGCCTGATTTATTTGAAATATGAATGGAACTCTCATTGTCACAGTACAACCTACTATTCTCCTGCTTCTTTCCCAATTCCTCCATAAACCCCTGTAACCAAATCATTTCTTTATAAGCCTCTATAGCAACAACATACTCTACCTCTGTTGTTGAAAGTGCAAAAACCTTTTGCAATTTCAAAATCCAACTTACCGTTGTTCCACCTATAGTAAAAACATACCTAGTGGTTCTCCTCCTACTATATTTATCACCCGTCATATCTGAATCAACATATCCCTGTAGAACAATGTCTAAACCTCCAAAACATAATGCATGAGTAGTAGTACCTCTCAAATACCTGAGAATCCACTTTACTGCCTCCCA
>ML806343.1:29016-51459 GCA_009831015.1 Picea engelmannii | reverse complement strand
CAATGTTCTTTACCTGGATTGTTCATATACCTGCTCACAACTCCCACTGCATGTCCAATATCTGGTCTTGCACAAACCATTGCATACATCAAGCTTCCAACTGTTGATGAATAAGGGACCCTGGACATGTATTCTATCTCCTCTTGTGTCTTGGGACACATTTCCTTAGTTAATTTGAAATGGATGGCCAAAGGTGTACTAACTGGTTTTTCATTTTGCATTCTAAACCTCTCCAACACCTTCTCTATGTACTCACCCTAAGACAATGTCAATTTGCGATTTTTCTTGTCTCTTTTTATTCTCATACCAAGGATTTTATTTGCAGCACTCAAATCCTTCATCACAAATGAATTAGATAATTTCTTCTTGAGCACATTTATATCCTACATATTAAACACTGCAACCAGCATGTCATCTACATATAATAGCAAGATAATATAGCTTCCATTTTCTAGCTTTTTAAAATAAACACAGTGATCAGAATGACATCTCCTATAATCTCATTCAGTCATAGACATGTCAAACTTCAAATACCATTGCCTTGGAGATTGCTTTAGGCCATACAAACTCTTCTTCAACCTGCATACCAAATTTTCCTTCCCTTTGACCTCATACCCCTGTGGTTGCTGCATATAAATATCTTCCTCCAAATCCCCATGGAGAAAATTTGTTTTTACATATAACTTTTCAAGATGAAAATATTCTACTGCCACAAGACTTACAATAGTCCTAATTGAAGTCATTTTAACAATAGGAGAAAATATTTCATCAAAATCTATACCTTTCTTTTGTGCAAACCCATTTACAACAAGTCTAGCCTTGTAAGTATTTTTGCCTCCATCTTATTTCTTCAACTTGTTAACCCATTTATTCAGCAATTCTCTTTTTCCTGTAGACAACTGAACCAAATCCCAAGTCTGGTTATTTACCAGGGAATCCATTTCCTCTTTCATGCCTTGCTCCCACTTTTTTTTAGTGTCTACCTGCATTGCCTCTTCATAACATTTTGGTTCACCAAAATCACCTTGAACATAATCTAGAAAATGTTTCCTATGGGGTGTGGCATGAAATGAAGCTCTTGAATCTACTACCCAAAACTCAGAAATTTTATCTATAGAAAGAATCAAAGAATCTTGTAACACATCACCTGTTACATTTGCTTCCTGATTTTTCTCATGTTGTCCATCTCTTTGTTTCTTTCGAGCTCTACAGTCTTTCTTCAGATGTACTTTCTTCCCATAATTCCAGCACTCTATCTTTCCCAGTCTGGATTTGGATCTTCCCTTCCTAGAATTCCAGTGGTTCCCTGAGCCCTTTCCTCTATCCTTTTGTCTTCCCTTGCTCTCCATTTTGAACACAATACCTGATGTCTCACCTGTGATTTTTCGTCGCATTTCCTCACTAAGGATAACACCAACAACATCATCAAATTTTAAAGTGTTTGAACCAGAGACATAGTTACTTACATCCATGACCAAGCCGTTCCAACTTTCTGGCAATGAGCACAAGATTAGAAGAGCCATAACTTCATCATCAAAGTCCACTTTTACAGAACTTAGTTGATTAGTAATAGTATTAAATTCATTTAAATGATCTGCAACAGACCCACCTTCTGACATATTCATATTAAATAATCTCTTCATTAGAAATACCTTATTGGATACTGAGGGTTTTTCATACAGTTTAGAAAATGCGTCCATCAACTCCTTCATTGTCTTTTCTTTCGAAATATTGAAATCCACATACGCTGCCAAGATCAGTCGTATCATTCCTAGTGCCTTTTTGTCAAGAACCTCTTGTTCTTCATCCTTCATGGTCTTTGACTTCTTTTCTATTCCACCCAATGGTAGGAACAAATCATTTTGATATAAATAATCTTCCATCTGTATCTTCCATAACTGGTAGCTTTGGCCGTTAAATTTCTCGACCCTAAACTTTTCATCTTTCGCCATTGCTCCCACTCGAACTAGGAACCCTCTTTTCCTACGAGTTACCTTTCGCTCTGATACCAGCTGTTAGAAAAATAGGATCACGGAGCAATAAAATAAAAACAAATTTGGAAATAAAACATAGAAGATACATAATAGAATAGCGACACAGATATACGTGGTTCACCTAGTGTGGGCTACGTCCACCAGAGAAATTTGCAGGTCCTTCCTTTATTATTATCCAGCAAATGAAGGGATACAACCTACAACATGCCCATTGTAACTTCCTCTTCTTTCTCTCGTAGTCTCCTCTCTCAGAATACAATATTCACAATGATACATAGTCGCAATACATTTCCCTAATAAAAGAGGGTTGCCTTCTAGGGAAAAAAACCCTAACATAACTTCTACCATCAGATCTACGACCTTATAATGAACGGTCCAGATTCACTATGAAATTACAATATACATTTACAAGGCAATTTTTTCATCGAGGGATTCTCCCCCGAACCCCTACCGGGGGCCCGCTTGGCCCCGCAGGGGGGGCAATCCCCCCCTGCACTCCCCCGTGTGGAGGAGTGTACATTCTTATGGGTTGTGTTATCACCATAACAATTTTCAGATGGTATCCAAGTTTCAGAATCTCAGCGAAAGGCTATTGTCGCTAAGGAGATATGATAATTCAAAGAACCAGGCTATATCTAGCGACATATGGACAAATGTAGCAGCGGTGTGAAGAGTAAGACTCGGCGAACCGTAGATCTTGAAAGCGGCCTGGATCAACGGCTAAGACGCATATCGAGGATTGAAACAATGCGAAGATTAAGTATTTGAGGGCGGGCCGGGGAAAACCATCATGGTTTTATTGCTGGATGTGGGGTGCCTCTAGAGGTACATCAGGGAAAAAAGAAGTCTGACTAAAACCACTTTATCCAACCCCCGATGCCAAAGTCATTGGGTAAATGTAGACCATAGATCTTAAAGCGGCCCGGATCAACGGCTGAGGTGCATATCAAGGATTGAAACAGCGCGAAGATTAAGTAGTCGAGGGCGGGCCGGGGAAAACCGTCATGGTTTTATCGCTGGACGTGTGGCACCTATAGAGGTACATCAAGGGAAAAATAAGTCTAACTAAAACCACTTTATCCAACCCCCAATGCCAAAATCGTTGGGTAAATGTGGACCGTAGAAGTAAAGCGGCCTGGATCAATGGTTGAAACGTGTATCAGTGATTGAAGTAGCACAAAGATTAATGAATCGAGGGTGGGCCGAGGAAAACCGTCATGGTTTAAATCGTGGATGCGTGGCACCCTCAGAGTCACATCAGGGAGAAAAGTGGTCCACCCAAAACCATTTTCTCCAACCCCCGATGTCAATAGATACCTATAAAAGGAGGACCCCCCGACATGATTCTATGATAATTTGAAGCATTCAAACGTTCAGAAATTTGGTGCAAAGCTTCCATTTGAATTTCAAGCTCAGAAATGAACCAAATTCATGTTTTTTTCATCGCTTGACAGGTATTCTTCACCATGGCTGCCAATCCTGTTGTTTTATCCGTGAATGAATAAGATATATCCTCTAGAGAGGAAGCCCTAATTGACAGATATTTTGACGTTTTCGACAAAGAGATAATGGTCTCACCCGTTTCTGTGTCCAGATCAAATTTGTTAGACAATGTTGGAATGCACATACCTTTCCTCGAAGTGGCTCAAGCCTCCATCACCCCTTACGTCGTATAAGTAGTCTTTCCATTCCCTGAATTTGTAAGCTGGTGTGCAGAGCAATATTCTCAGGAAGAAAGAGTCATTCTAAATAAATTAGGGTCAGAGGTTCTATGTAAAGTATACGACCCATCGCTCTGGCACACCCTCAGTATACCAAACTCCTCCTCCACAGTGCCAGAGCCCTTCGAGGAACAGAGGATGATCACGATTTATAGAGAATGTCTGCCCGAAGTAAAAAACATGTTTCTGCAGACCATAGTCAAGCCTGAACATCATTCAGAGAGTCTAGCGTTACCTACCAGTGTAAGCGTCATGATCATCGAAGTCTAATGGGCTTGTTCTCTGCTAAGTCAAATTTTAGGGTTAGACAATGACAAGTTTGTGGTAGAAGTCATGTTAGGTTTCCTTTTGATTTTCTTTCTATTTGGTTAGTCAGTCTGTGTCAGTTTTGACAAATTTATTGCTCAAAATATGCATCGATAGCTGGTTAATTTCAATTCATTGAGACACTTTAGATACTACACACACTTGCTAAGAATGTTTCTGGAATCTAACAAAACCGAATTCCCAGGGACTGCAATTATTTCGACCGAATGTAAAAGGATCACAATGCTTATCTTCATCAACAAGATTATGTCCAGGGTATACAGTCTCATTTTTGGATCAGATCTGCCAAGAGTTCTGGAAGAAATGAAAATCTCATTACAGCCAAATCTAGAGAGCATGGTAGGAGACTGGATGTTGTTCACACAATCCACTATGATTTGGCTATATGGATACCAGGAAGGACCTCATATTTTACCCATTTTTCTGACACCCAGGATTTTTGCTTTGGAGTTCATAAGATAAAGAATTATCTCAGAGACTAGGCATTTTTTGAAAGCACACAAGGCTTCCAATCTGAAATTTCCTTTCGTACTAGGTCCCTTTATGGTGAAGAACAAGTCCTGTTTGCCTCAGATTCAATCCAAACTCAGTAAATTTGGGTTCACACAGTTGGAAGGAAGAAAATATGATCCACATCAAATCATATCAAAGAGAATATTGGCAAGTAGATAAGGTCCCGATGAACACGAGCATGTTGAAGGATTTGATAAGTTGGCCAATCTAGAGACCTGTGTAGATATGGAGGTCACCATGCAGCATGTTCAAACAAAAAAAATAGAACCAGCTTCTTTGCAGAGCCCAACACATAAACCTTCCCCTAGGTTGATTATCAAAGCTCCTAAAATGAGCATCTACAATAAAAGGAGTATTTCAGAGGCCCTGGGTGCCAGTAGCCAGCAAGACATTCTCAAGAAAATAAAAATCACATCATCCTCTCAAATAGTTGACTTGGAAGAAGAAGAACCCAAAGAGAAAACATGCATGGATATGGTAGAGGGTACAACCAAGAATGAAGAAACCAGTACAGAAAGCATACCACAAAATGAAAGTAGCACAAAGGGTTTCAGTAGTAGGAAACACATATTTAGCCAGACACCTGGGGCAGTTTATCAGTCCAAGGAAGATTTAATGAATCAGTATGTTGTGAAGGGAAGTATGGAAAACAGTGAAATAAGAGACCTTTTACCTGAAGTAGAAAAGACTTCTCAGCATAATACTTCCTTACTTCCAGTCAGGGATGTGGAAAGAAAGACGTTTAACATTGCAATGGCTAATGATGATAAGGTTTCTGAGATCAAAATGCACTATGAAAACATTGATGCCCCTGATGTCGTACAATGAGGAGTTAGTCCAAGCCATGTCCCAGGTAAGATTAAAAACAGGTGAAGTCAAGAGTCTCAAAGAGAACATGAAAAAGTTGAAGAAAGAGATGAAAGTGAAGGATGAGAAGGTGGCCCAACTCCACAGAGATAATCAAGATTTGTAGGAGAGAGTAAGAAAGCTAAAAACCAAGTTAAAGGGAAAAACATTATTACAGGGAGCCAAACATATCATATGGGATGCTATTGCTGCAGAGGCTGCTAAATTCAGGGTGTATCTGAATTTCATAAATGACAAAAACAACGTGGCTGCTACAGCCCGGAGAAGGTGTACTGTTGTTAATGAAGTTTTAGCCAAGAAACCCTCAGAATGGACCCAAAATTCTATTGACCTACTAAATTATGTATCAATTGTTGATCTTCAAACTATCAGGGTAAAGGACAGGATTGCATTGATTATTTATGCCAGAAGAATCATAGCCAAGCATAACCTACTCAGATCGGTCCAAAACAAAGCTATACAGATGGAGCACAGCATACAGAAGTTTAAATATGCATTTGAACAATTATTTATCAGAGGCCTCCCATCATTTTGGGATGGCAAAGGTTCATTATACAATCAAGAGGAATACAACTCTCTCCTCATGCAATGCAGGATGGATCATTCTAAATTTGAGGATATGGAAGAAAGTCTGAAAGGCCCAAGTCTGGTAGAGTATTTGGCTACAGACTTTGAAATTTTGAATAAGTTTAAAATAGTGAAAGTTGGCATGCCAACTATGTCCTTTGCCACGTGCATTGATTTAGAGATTTTGATTAAAGAGATGATGGATTACGAAATCCCCTCTGATTCACAATGGAAGGAAATCGTGTGGCTAGGTAAGACAAAGTGAAATATCCCCGAAGATAATAAGTGATCCCCATGTTTCACCACATTTGCAGATTCGATAGAAGACCAGAGCGAGACAGATGGCAGGAGAAGTCGGACAGTCAGGAAAATTGTCTGTAGTTTTTAAACGATTTTTATTAATCATTGTAAAACATTTCGTATACCGAAACTGTCAGTTGAAACTGTTTTGGAAGCTGAAACACTTTAGTTTCAGTCATTTTGATCAAATTGTATAAATATTGGGATACTTGAATGAATTAATGTTGGCAGAAATGCAAGAGAACCTTTTGGTTGTATCAGTCTCTATTTTGTAAATTTCTGAATCTAAATTGAATATAAATGCAGAATATTTTGAAGTCTCTATGAAAAGATTCTAAAGGGTGGTGATATGAGCTTTGTTTCCTTTCATCATATGTATTTCTCATGACCTGTTATTTCATTTACATTTTCTTATGTTTAAATTGGAGAGTTAAAGGCCCAGAATTCATCTTGATGTTCTCGGCTTAAGTAATTTAAACTGTGTGATTGTCTTCTTAACTAATTCAGAATTCATTTCAGTAATGCTCTGATGCATTTATTTGTTTCCTTTATCTTCCTACACTCTATTTAAATTTAATAATAACTCATATTCATCACCTCGCTTAGCCTTTATCCTCTGGAGAGTTCTAATAGTTGATGCATTGTTTTCGTTCACTTTCATAATTTTGACTCCATAGCCCCGAGTGTTCCTCCCCTTCTTTACCAACAACTTTATAAAACCCCCCAAAAAAAATCAAATCTAGCCACCTATCCCTAAAGAAATATCAAGTGACAAGAGATATCCCTCTCTGAGTTGAACAGGATAGTGTTTTAGCTCTAAAGTTGGTTGAAACAGTTACCTCTGTCGTTTGTCTTTTCAGCTGGACAAAATTTACAAAGTGCTAATAGGGTGTAAAGTCTTCATGGGGTATAAACATGGCTGAAAACAAATACCTCTAAATCAGGAAGATAATCAAGATCCACAACCAACACAACTTTCCAACGGCTATAACCATGACTCAAACTGAATTCTAAGTGAAAAGTTACAACAATGACATGTTGCAATTTCCACCATTTTACTGCTACAGAAATCTATTTATTAATTTCCAAGAATTATCATTGCCCAAATAAAAATTTTGGGTTGAAAAATGTCTTTTACTTCTCAATACCTTTCCAACGACTATTCATTTTCTCAAATCTTAGCTCTAAGATGAAAATTATGGTCCGAAGAAGTTTAGTTTGTTTTACCTGATTTACCCCTACATGCTACATGTGTCTTATTTCTCTTCCTGCACATTTTTAGGTACCCATAACCAAAATATGACTCCACAATTAGATTTTATGGGTCATAATATTTCCATCGATAGCTCATGTTCCCCAAACAGACTTCTGAGCATGGAGTTATGCCCTCTGGAAGTAAAACTGGTGCCAAAAGTTTACCCTTATTGTTTTGGTTGTAACTTTCTCATACGAGCTCCATTTTACGAACCGTTTAGCTCATTGGATAGATCTCTCTGAGTTCTTTTATTTGAGCTCTAAATACATAGTGTTCCTTGGTACACTCTGTTCTCATGGATTTTGACTTGCTAAAAATGTCGTTTAGGGCCTCAAAAATGCCCTGCAAGTTAACGACCTTCAAGATTCCAAAAAATCTAGAACATTTCATACAAAATTTGTTGTTTTACTACTGTAATATCCCCTTAAATATGAACCGTTGATCTCAAATCAAGAGAAATAGTAACCTTTGATCTTCCTCTATCGACCATCGACGATCAACACTTTCATTTGGACGCGGAAAATGCTTTTCCCAAATTGCCAATCCGACCATCGGTCATTGGCCCAACTCTCCAGCGACCGATTTGCGCACAACTCCTAAATCGATCAATTTGACCGTCGTCCATCAAAAATCGGTGATCCCCAACAACTTTCAAATACACTTTCCCAAATCGGTCGACCTAACCATCGACAATCGACCACTTCTGTTGGTTGACATGGCATGACACATGGATGTTGATGTGGCATGACATGTCATCATGAGGTGTCAACTTGGGTGATGTGGAGTGACACATGGATGATGATTATTCATCATCCTCTTTCCCCCATCGACCATCAACCAATTCTTTTGAACGACCAAACATGTTTCCAAATCGGTTGATGCCCAACCATCAACGCATCGGTCATCGGTGACTTCTCTTGCCTGATTCGAAATACTTCGCCAAATTTGGTCAACCTCTGACCACCGACGACCTCTCTTTCCTAATTCAAAATACTTCTTCAAATTCAGCTGACCTTTGACCATCGTCCATCAGCGATCAAAGATGTCTTATGGTTGAACCAAACCTCTTTGCCATTTTGGTCGGCTCGACCATCAATCATCGATGATTTCTCTTGGTGAGCTTTAACACTTGGCAAATTTTCAACATTTCTCCAAACTTGTTGATCTAACCATCGGTTGTCGATGGATTCTGTTGTCGAACCTCGCACTTAGAAAATTTTGATCACAGTCCAGGTGAATCTAGGTCATCGATCTCCTTCAACCTCCAAACATTTAAATTGAATATGGGCAGTTGATTTTATCAACCTTCCAAACGACCGAACCTTTACAAATTTTGAAATTTATTTCAGTGAATCTCGGTCATTGATCTCAAGATCAAGAATTATCTCGGTCATTGATTCGTCAAACTTCTTGTAACTCTACAGACGACCATTAAAACTTGAATTTCAACCATTCCAAGTCAAATTTCAATATGCAACTTCACCTCTATACTGCATTAACCTTCTTAAATAGTTAAGAGCCATTCAGACTCAGATTTTTCTCACAGATTTGGGGACTTCTCTTTAAATTCTTCATTTTCCCCCAAATTTGTCACAGACAAAATCTGCAATAACGAATTTTCACCAATTCATATCCATATTGGCCCATACAAGCTTGATGTTTGAACCAGGTGCTCTGATACAATAATGTAACATCCCCCATCCCAACTGAGGGACATTACGGTGCAAAATACACATAAAAATGAAATTTACAACTAAACAATTTAATTCTTTTACTGTTAGTCGATTTCCTGTAGCTTACAACTACGAATTAAAATAGATTTATCTATTGTCTATAACCATAAAATAGATGCATATACAACATATCAAATAACATGAATGCAACTTAATAATTTACACAGCAACATATAAATCATTCTCAAATTCACAGAGTTCATGCACAAAAAATATACTCATGAAATAACTCAGCAACAAGATAAAACACTTATCTTTTAACAATGGTTATGCAACCAGCTGCTTGGGATGGGTGTTCCACCTAACCATACACTGATTATTCCAAATATCAACATCTAGTCACCCCTAATTTGAGGCTAGTAATCCACAAAAGAGGGTGGTCTCTCACATTCCACTCACAACTCATAAAACGAACAACCCATTGACATATTCTACAACTATCTCGATTTTACACTAGCTCTCTTCCTCTTGACCTTCCAACCCAATAAATGTACCCCTTTAATTATCTTATTCCCTCAAGAATTCCATTCATTTATCAAGGTCTCTCTAGCACAGGTAACCATGAATATCTCAGCTGGGAACTCAAGGGAACTTGTTGCTAGGAAAAATACTAGCAAACCAACAACAAACACTTGTTGTTTTAGTGAAACTCACACAGGAGTTCACTCTTCAGGCCTGACAACCTGGTTATTCAATTTCCAACACCAAATATGCTCCAATATGTTCCATCTTTATCTAGAATTTACCCTCCATGGTTTCACTAGCTCCAAACTCTCTTTCTTGCTCTCTACTTGCTCCTCACGCACCAAAACTTAATGTGTAAAAACTGCTCTCCCCACCCATATGAAATTCCTCTCTTTGGCTTGCCTTTCTTAACTCATGCTCTTCCCCAAGCTAATTGTAATCAACCCCCATGTGCCCAATAAATTTGGGATGTGACTACTCACACACACCCTCTTACATGTATTCAATAATTGGATTTGGGAAGACTCAATCGAAAATGGGAAGGTTCATACACCAATAGAAAATTTAGGAAAATGTGTTGAATTAATATACATCGGTAATCCCCCCTAGAACCCCTCTTGGCCATTATCCTAGACAATCCCCCCTCAGTAGTTGGTATCACATTTTATTATTAAAACATAGAAATACAATTTGCATATCACATTGCTTTGGCCATGGCCACACATTATATCTACATAAGCATTAATTAAACTGGGGATTATAGTGGGGATGTTACAGACCGATCGAACATTTAAGTAATGTAATCGACTGGTAACTGTATATCATACATATGTATACGTTATCATGTAATGGAAATACATTGGTTGTTTTGGACATATATATAATAAAAGCTATTGATGGTTCTCCCCCACTTGTGTATGTTATTCTATATGTCTATGTGTTCTTATATATAATGTTGTAGACTCTAATGCTCTATGTAAGGATATATTGACAACCTTCTCATATTTTCCCTTAGACTACAACACCCCCCCTCTCTCAGTATAAGCACAAGTTCATCAATTGGTATTAGAGCAGATTCCTTTAGAAACAGTTTAACCACTCGAAGGAATATCATGAGAACATATGGATTGTAAGGAAGGTCTACCTACAAGAAGAGCTCCTTTGTTTAATGTAATGAATTATGCAACATAGAGTATAAGAATGAAGTTATATTTTCATGCCCTTGGGTTTGTTATTTGGGAATCAATCACAACAGGTTATATGAATGAAGTTGGGAAGGAGTCAAGTGAAAACAATGAAAAATCAATAGAGGTCATCTTGAGTTCCCTACCATATTATAAGATTTTCAAGGTAATGAAGTGTACAATAGCTAAAAAGATTTGGAATAAGATACAAAACATTTATGAAGATAGATCCGCTAATTTTTCCTGTTGTGAGTTAGAGATAGAAGAAGCACAAGTTGTGATAAAGCTAAAACGAGGACCTAGAAAATTCAAAGAAAGGGAAGATAGTGATGATAAATAAGAATTTCTCTCCATCACCATGGAAACAAAATCCATCGATGAATAAAATGAATATAATCAAAAAGAAAATCCAGATTCAGAAGAAGAATACTTAGGGAAGAGAATATAAAGTAGAAGGAGCAATTGCAAAAATATGAAAATAAGGATCATGATATTGAAGAAATAGAGAAGACAATTATTATCTTGAAGACTTAACTAGAAGAGGCAAAGAGAATAGAAGAAGTGGTGAGAAGTCGGGTGAAAGGAAAGGAAGAAATTGTGAGAAGATAGAAGTTGAAATAGTTTCCTTAAGGAAGGATCTAGAGAAAACAACTGATCAATTGAATAGAAGCTTGAAGTTTGGAAAGAGTGTTAAAATATTAGATAATATTCTTAGTTGCCAAAGGTCACCATTCATCAAGACAAGTCTCAGCTACAACAATAAACAAAATACCACCAAGGGAGGTGCAATCATTAAAGTCATTAAACCATCAGAAAAATAAAATGAAGAAAAGTATGAAAGCTATGTTAATATTCTCAAAGGCTCCACCAACAATGAAAGTAGCAACAAGAAAGGAAATAATGACCAACAAAAACCCGATTCTTCCCACAAGAACAAYAAGAATGAGTTTAGAAGAGTTGTTCCACCATGAAGACTTTTCACAAACTAGTACCAAAATATCTTTCTTAGCTATTGATTTTATTGCAATAATTTTGGTCATAAARCAACAGATTGTAGAGCTTATGCAAGAAGTGATCATGTGAGAGATAGAAATATAGGTTCTTACAAAACCTCAAAGRATGATTATGTGAGCATCAAAAYTAGAAGTTYTGATGGGTTTTCTAATAGAAACTACAATTCATTTTCTCATCTATTTGATATTGAATGTTATAAGTGCAATAACTATGGGTATATAGCATGATAAAGTCTCCTAAACAAAAAAGGGAAGAAGATGTCCTTRCCAAGAATAGAGAAGAATACACCAAGGTGTGGAAAAGGAAGCAAGAAGAATCGAAGAAGGAAGAATGTGGACTTGCACTTTATTCTCAAAATGAAGGGAATAAATGGTACATTGATAGTGGATTCTCAAAACACATGACAGGGGACAGGACCAAGTTTCTCACTTTGAAGGAAGAAAAGGAGGCAATGTTACGTTTGGAGATAATGCTTATGCAAGGATAGTTGGAAAAGGTATTGTTAGTCTTGATAATAGAAAGACTAATACATGGAATGTATTATATGTTGAAAGGTTATAGAATAATATTCTAAGTGTCATCCAAATGTCTGATGAAGGTTACAATCTAACATTTCATTCTAAAGGGTGTGATATAAGAAGAGCAACTTCAGGAATATTTGTGAAAAATGCAAACAAAACCTCAAGAGTTGTATACATACTCGATAAAGTAAAAAGAGAAAAATGTTGCATGAGAGTGATATATCTCTCATATTGTCAATAAAGGGAAGTGTAAGGTCAAGGGGAGCAACCCTTTTCCATTGATGTCAAAGGAGGAGAAGTTGTAGACAAAGGAAGAATTGCATACACAAGGAGAGTTGCAAACAAGGGAAGCATTACATAATTGACTAAGGGTTGCCATCAATTATGAGGGGATATTGTTGGAAATATTGTTTTCATTGATTTCAAAGATAGGGGGAGCCTACATATGTCCAATATAAACATTGCAATCCTACAGATGTCCAAGAAAAAGATTGCAAGATGGAGATTGTTGAAAGTATTACTCTTGGATTTCTTATGGTCATTTTGGATACCCTATATTTGAAGTCATTTTTAAACTAGATACCTAGCTTAAATGGGAGCACAAGTTATATGGTTGGAAATTTTTTTCTGAGACCTTTCCAATGGTTTTTGGCACAGGGGTAGACCTAGGGTTCAACGCTACAACAATGCACCAACAAAACCCTAACTACCGGCGCTTTCGGCAACACCTGCAAAGCAGATGAAGTCTCACCCGAGGTAGAGGTAGGGGTGGTTGCGAGACTCAGGTGTATGAAACCTTAGCTGGGACACAGATCTGTGATTATAACACTTAGCAAGCACTTAGCATAGATCATTCATCAATATTCAACCCTTTTTATACTTCGCAGATGGCACAGAGCATCACAACCTTCACTTAGATCTAAGATATTTCAGCACTTAGCAATAGTAAAATAGATCAGATCCTATAGTTCGGCACTAAGCATATTCATACATGTCAGATATAACATTCATACTCATCCAATAAGCACAAAACATAGCTAGATCTATCTAAATACATCAAATCACTCAGCAAAGCATAGATAAACACATCAAGTCAAAGCACAAAGCATAACACACAGATATACGTGGTTCACCCCCACTCTGGGGCTACGTCCACCAACTTTTCTTCTTTATTATAGCCTTCAATCAGGTTACAACAAAGAGACACCATAAACACTATTGTGCACAGGGCAGAAGATCTACGCAGCTCACTAGATCCTTCTCCCTTTCATTACAGCACAAAGCCTTCCATATCCTCTTACAGAAACCTGCACTTAGCTCTGCAAGCCTTTTACTATTTACACAAAGCAATTACAATGCACTCTAGCACTTAGCCTACACCACGAAGATGTTGATCTAGCACTTAGATTATATCTCTATTCTTACATCACCTAGCTACTTATTTATACAATACAAAAGTGGGCCTAAACGTGGGGGAACCCACAGACCGACATCTCTTTCTCGTTACATTATCCCAAAAAACCCAAAAGGGACCCAAAGTGGCCCGAGATCTTGTGATCTCTACTTCGCTTGGCACTTCATCTTTGGCAGGCTGTCAAAGTCCAAAAAATGGTCAAATATGACCAAGTATTTCCCAAAACTTGGTCAAGGGCCAACAGGCCCCCAACACTCACTTGTGACTCATCCCGAGTCACTCAAGTCTGATCAGTTCTATGTCAAAGGCCTTGAGCTTGGCTCGAGCTGCTTCGACCTGTTGTTTTGTCATGGCCTCTTGCTCAGTGAACTCCTGTATGAGTGTGAGACTGACTAGTCCCTCTAGGCGTTGTTCTGTTGTATTCACAACCTGGTCCAGCTCTATTCCTTGGCTCTTGATCTCTATAAAAATATGACATGTTTTATCCTGCATAGGTTGGATTCGTTGTGTTGCTTTCATTACCTTGCTCTAGATCATATGGATCTGTTGTTGGGCAGTGTGTTGCTCAGGCAACTTCTTCATTCTTTCTACGGGTGTTAGGGCCTTCAGCTGCACCTGTAGCTTTTTAGCTTTGTACTTCACCTCCTGGATTTGCGACTCCAATTTATGAAATTCGGGATTCTTGGTTAGGCTCTCATATATCTGTGCACTTCTGATACTTAACTGTTTGCATTCCTTAGTGAGTGATTTAATCTTTTCTACTGTGCTCTGGGCAGTCATTTCTCGTTGGTCGCGCTCTTCTTGCGGGGTACTTGGTATGGTCTGAAGCTCTAATTCCATGACTCTTTGTTGAAGTTGCTAAATAACTTCAACAAGCTTCATCACTTGGTGTTCTAAGGGTTCTTCTGCCTTCTATTCTAAACTGGTCACAGAGTGAAATGATCTATTGATTGCTTCTTCAATTCCTATCTGCTTCACGAGAAACTTCTCTTTCTCTTTTTGGATCTTTTCTCTGTCTTCTCAAATTTCGCTTGGAGAGTGTCCTTCTCTTGTTGCGTAGCTCAGTTTTGTTCGATGATTTCATCCTGTGCTTTCTTTAAGGCCTAGGTGGCCTGCGCTATTTCTTCCTGTGCTTTTCAAAGGCATACTTTGACTATGTCAGCAATCTTGCGGAGTTGAACTGGTTCATCTCCCTCTTCTATTGTTCCTTCTAGCAGGGGCGCAGTAGAGACTGAGCGGTTAGACTGAAGTGCCTGCTGCACTCCTTGGAGCTCGCTTTCAATTCTGTTGTACATTGTCTCTTACTTAGCTTCCTGCTTTTTGGTTATCTCTTCTATAGCTTCATTCATAGCTGCAATGAGGAAACTGAAGTCATCTGGAGTGAGCGTGATATGCATCTTAGTTATGTGTGATTTCAATCTCTTCCGAGAGGAAGGCTTAGGAGGTGAACCCTTCCTTTTATTTATGATTTCTACTTCATCTCCTAGCCTCTGTTCGAATTCTTCTAAGTCTTTTCCATTACCTCCTTGCTCTGGTGTAATGGAGGCGGTCCTTATAGATCTGTTGTCTACATCCTAGATTTCCTCATCTTTCTTTGTCTTGCTAGGTCAAGGTGTATTCTGTGCAGCTTCTGGGCTATCAATATTAGACATGTCCGTGGGGTTTGCTGGAATGAGAAGGTCTGCCAACCAGTTCTTGGTGATCTCTTCGATGTCTTCCTCGGTCAACTTGTAATAAGACTGTAACTGTTGTTTATGCTCATCTGTGTGCACTGTTATATAAATGAAATGGTGGTCCATGTTGAACTTCATCAAAGGTCGTAACCTATGGAGGGTATTCAGGGTTATCTGAGGCTCAGACTGGATGGAGGTATTCAGTTGGGTGTAGTAGGTATGGAAGACGACATTGGACTGCCATTGCTTTCTCATATCAATCGAGTACCACAGGATACTGAACTTCGCAGCCAAAGGTTCAAATGGATCGATCTCTGGGAAAGTGGCACCATCCATCATCTCCCATGCTATGAAGGCGATCAGTATGAGAAGCCAGCTGAAATGGAACTCATACCCTTGGTCTTGCACTTCCCTGCAATCTAGTTCTAGTTGATTCACTAAGTACTTGCCCAATTCATTTGAATTCCTTCTGTGCACTTCCCGACGAGATCAACTACAAATCCAGTCACTTGGGTGGGTCAGTTCTTGCGAACTAGCTTGTCTGCGATCAACTAAGAGGAAAGGCACATTGTGTCGGTCTGAATAGAGGCTACCTTGTAGCCTCGCGTGGCCTTCTTGACATCGCCATAAGTTTCTTTGATCTTCGCTGCTAGTGCTCTGTTTGTGGTCTTTCCAGGGTAAAAATCCTGCGGGTTAGGGCCTTGCATGCTAAGCCCTGTGATCCGATTGATCAAGGTCAGAGCCACTATGACATGGTGGTTTAACCACAAGTAGCCTCCATGATAGCAAGACAAATGCAACTTTATGCACGCATTCACCTCCCGTGCCTGTCAAAGTGCAGGATCTTCATAACATTGAGTAATGTAGACCGTACGAGGTTCTGGGTCCAATACTATGAGATGATCTTTGAGTTCTTTCCCTTTGTCTTCGTTAGATACTTGTGTAGGGAGAGCATACTATAGACTTTCCTGTAGCTGAGGTTGAAGTCACTAAACTTCAATGTTGCAAGCTTTTCCTAATTGGCATGAACTGCGTGCACCCCTTCCAGAAGGTACATAGTGACCATAGCATACTTGAACTCTCGGGGCACACTGTCACGATTGATTTCACCAATCAGAGAGGGTATGTAAGCAGGCAAGATGCTTGGAATCAATTTAGCATTCACGATATCATATTTGTGTTTAGTACGCTTTTCATCAGTCTGTCGGGATGGTCCAGCTCGAGCAGTGGACGAAGAAGCTGCTACTCCTCTTGTCGATGATGCTTGGACTCCAGTGAACATTCCTCTTTCCAACATGACTCTCTCAGTCATTAAATCAAGGAGGACCTCTGTGATGGATTCTTCTACTGCGGTGAGCTCGTCGGACATACGCGCTCGGAAAAAAAATAATTGGGGGTCACAATGATCTCAGATACTGCACTAGGATGGCCAACTAGATTGCAATGACCACTATATGCAATTACTAGTCTATGGGCTTCTAATTCTCAGTTGGAAAAAGTGTTCTTCGTGCATGGAGCGACAAACTAAATAAGAAACTCGGCAACAGTCTACTTGCAATGGGCATGAAGCTTCCATTAACGTTGATCTGTCCGTTATGGTGCAGTCCAACGGTCTAGTGACGATCCTTTAATGTTTTTCTGTCCGTTTGGGGCAGAAGTCGAACGGGTATATCGGTCCAACAACTATATCGCTTCGCCATGGTGAAGTGTCATAGGTAGTTGTTCTAATATCTCGGTGAATCTCCCATTCTGCAAGTTTTCTTTCTGCGATGTTCCATCTGGAATCTCCTATAACTTTTCAATCTTAGCCCTCTTCTTACTTAACTTTCTAGCCTTCTTCCCAGTAATCTTCAACTTGGTCTATCTTTTTCTGTTCTGATTCCTATTTTCTTTTGGCATAGTCACTTTGCGCTTCTGAGGTTCTCTTGCAACTTCGACATCTAATCTTCTAGCGCTAAGTAGCTTCGATTTGTCCTCTTGTTCTTTAATGAACTATGTGATCCTTCTGGTCATGAAATCTTTTAACTCTTGTCTCTGTTGTTCTAAAACCTTTTCTTCTTTGTTCTTCCTGGCTTGATCTCTTTCAATCCAAGGTCTTCCAAGTAGCATAGTAAACGGGGCGTTATCCTCAATAAATTTGATAATCTCAAAATCTTCCTCTGTCGAAGTTCCATTGACATTCATAGATATCTGAGTGAGCCTTCCACACAGGTTTACTAGTTTCCCTCTGAATAACCATATTCTACTTAGTGAAGGGGTCATATCAGGCCTTCCTATAGCTTCCCAAGTTCTTTCTGTCATAACATTCACCTGTGTTTCCTCATCTAGAACGCATTCAATGTCGAAGTCTCATATTCTTACCTCGATGCATTCTTTTTCTTTAAATATCTCTGCTAACTTGACATGTCGATGATCATTCAAGGTGCCTTTCATCTGCAGTAATATTTCCTTGATTCTTTCTGGGGTTCTGCTAGTTCTGGATCTACCTTAGGGTTTCCTCCATTGAGATTCATTCCTTCGAGCTTAGCAATCATTCTAGGGCAGTCCAACACTTCATGGTCTAAATCTTTGCAACAAAGACAACTAGATCTTCCACTAGGGCATTCCTTAGCAAGATGTCTTAGTCTTCTGCAATTGTAATAGAGGGTTAATCCTCTATTTCTCTTAAATGATCCCCAACCTCTTTTATACTGCGCACTAGGATCGTGGTAGCTAGCCTACAAAAAATTCTTTCTAGGATCCTGCATCCATTTGTTAGTCCAAACATTCTTTCTATGCATAGGTATAACATATCTATCATTATTCTTATCAGATCTAGTCATATCAAACTTTCTTTGATCTAATAATGCCCTAGTTTTCAAGCTAGGATAGAATCTATTACAAATACCTAGATCCATATTTTAGAAACAAAAAATTCCACTTATCTTACTTCTACAGAGCACAAAGCTTTCATATCTAAGAACTTTTAACTATTCTTACCTTTATCGGAGTACTGAGCTTGTAGATCTTACCTCTTTTCTTCAGAAAATTCCACGTTTATCTTTCTTAGAGCACCAAGCGTTCAGATCTTGCCTCTTTTCTTCAGATTTGTCCTTCCTTTCTTAGCAAAAAGCTTCACGGGTCGAATAAAAATCTCTGCATTAGGGAAACAGATCTACGCATAGAGCTTCCACAGTTTCAATCCAAATCTTTACACAAAGCTTCTTCTTCCTTAGTTCCCAGCAATCACAGTTTCAAGTACTGACAATGGAACCATTTGTTGGCACAGGGGTAAACCCGGGGTTCAACGCTACAACATTTCACCAAAATAACCCTAACTATCAGCCCTTTCGTCAACACCTGCAAAGCAGATGAAGTCTCACCTGAGGTATAGGCAAGGGTGGTTGCGAGACTTAGGTGTCTGGAACCTTAGTTGGGACATAGATCTGTGATTATAACACTTAGCAATCACTTAGCATAGATCATTCATCAATATTCAACCCTTATTATACTTCATAGATGGCACAGAGCATCACAACCTTCACTTAGATCTAAGATATTTCAGCACTTAGCAATAGTAAAATAGATCAGATCCTATAGATCAGCACTAAGCATATTCATACATGTCAGATCTAACATTCATACTCATCCAAGAAGCACAAAACATGGCTAGATATATCTAAATACATCAAAGCACTCAACAAAGCATAGATAAACACATCAAGTCTATGCACAGAGCATAACACATAGATATATGTGGTTCACCCCCACCCTGGGGCTACGTCCACCAACTTTTCTTCTTTATTTTCGCCTTCAATCAAGTTACAGCATAGAGCCACCATAAACACTAATGCGCACAGGGCAGAAGATCTACACATCTAGCAAGATCCTTCTCCCTTGCATTACAACACAAAGCCTTCTATATCCTCTTACAACAACTTGCACTTAGCTCTGCAAGCCTTTTACTATTTATGCAAAGCACTTACAATGCACTCTAGCACTTAACCTACACCACAAATATGTCGATCTAGCACTTAGCTTATATCTCTATTCTTACATCACCTAGCTACTTATTTATACATTACAAAAGTGGGCCTAAATGTGGGGGAACCCACGGGCACATCCCTTTCTCATTACATTATCCCAAAAAACCCAAAAGGGACCCAAAGTGGGCCAAGATCCCATGATCTCTGCTTCACTTGGCCCTTCATCTTCGACAAGCTGTCGAAGTCCCAAAAACGGTCAAATATGACCAAGTATTTCCCAAAACTTGGTCAAGGGCCAACAATGGTATATGGAATTCCCTTTAACTCCCTAGGAATGATGAATTGTTTTG
Source organism: Picea engelmannii (assembly GCA_009831015.1). Classification (NCBI taxonomy): domain Eukaryota; kingdom Viridiplantae; phylum Streptophyta; class Pinopsida; order Pinales; family Pinaceae; genus Picea; species Picea engelmannii. Next base: position 31,596 of record ML806343.1, on the reverse strand, counting down.
TCCGACAACCCAACCAGAAAAATGAGATCAGCTCAACCAGTCTTTATAGGCCGGCCTAGAAAGTGGGGGCAAAATTACTGTGAATATAGGATAAATGTGTGCATTTGTAGAGAAACCAAGCAAGAGATCAAGTCTAAGGTGCGCATAAGTGATCTGAGGTGTGCTAAAGGTGTTAAGGTGTCTTTTTGGGATCTAAAGGTGTGTAAGAGAAGTCTAGGGAATTTTCTTGGGGAATTTCTTGTTCTCAAGGTGTGCTATGAAGAACTAAAGGTTTGTGATGTTGTTGTGTGTGTTATTATGAAGTTGTGTTCTTGTCATGTGCCCTATTCTAAATTTTTTATGTTTTCGTGTGTGCTATTCAGAGGTTGTGATGTTTCCATCTGCATTATTTTGAGGTTGTGATGTTGTGATGTTGTGATGTTGTTATGTTGTTATGTGTGCTATTCTGAGGTTGTTATGTTGTTGTGTGTGCTATTTTGAGATTGTGATGTTGTCGTTAGGGATTATATTCTGGGAATGATGTTATGAGGCTCACTAAGGCATGAAGGATACATGTAACTAGGGTTTGAATGATTTTATGTGGAATGAAGCATGTGAGTGAATTCAGAAGTATTTTGTGTATGAATATATTGGATTGGTGTCTACACATATATTGTTGAGTTGGTTCTCAGGTGAGGGGATTGGTGTCTCCAATAGGTTGAAGCCTGCAAATATTGTAACAGTAGGTTGGTCCCTACAGGTTTTGTCGGGTTGGTGATCAGTTGACAAGATTGGTGTCTCTAGTAGGTTGGTGCCTACATGTTGTTGAGTTGGTGCTCAGTTAAGGATATTGGTGTCTCCAGTAGGTTGGTGCCTAAAATATTTGTAACAATAGGTTGGTGCCTACATGAATTTATAAATATAATTTTTATGGATTTTTCTCGATTGGGTTTCCATGTTAAACTCTGTGAATTTTGATTTGAGTTTATATATGATTATTGTTTCTCAATTAATGAATGATTGGTGAATGGTTAAATAAAGTTAAAAGTATCTTATACTGATTCACCCCCCCTCTCAGTATAAGCATAAGTTCAACAAGGATTTGGTTCTAGTACTAGAAATTGGAAAGAATAACCTTGTGTCCTCTTTAGAATGGAATACACGCCCAATACACCCTCTCGAGAGGAGCTGGAAATTCAGATTGTAACCCATATTGGAGCTTCAGTGAGTTTCCACCCATACCTCCATGATAAAAACTAACATATGGCAACCATAGAACTTATCCACAATCTCACGGCCTTCCAATTCCTCCACTTGACTAACTTGTAAATCTTCTCCTACCACCAAAGCAATGCCTCCACCGAGATTTTTTACTACCTCTATTGCTTTTTATCTTGTTTTTCTCACGAAATAAATTCCTTTCCTCCTCACAAGTCCTCAATATCTAGTCTAGACCCGATGAAACCTGAACTAGCGGCCTCTTTAGAAGCTTGTACAATCAACGTTGAACTAGTGGATACTACCACAACATTTGGGTATATGAGTTAGGGTTTCTAGACCCTTTGTGACCTGAAACAAACTCACCATGAACCACTCTCCAAGGATCTACAACAGGAGTACCTAATCCATGTGAGATGATCAGAAAAATAATGAATAGAGGATCTAGAGCATGAGAAATGGTTGAGGTTTTGTTAGATCGAAGAACCTCTAGATAGATCTTGAACCTCATGGCTCTTGTTCTAACCCCCGAACCTTTATCTCCATTAATCACCATGAGGAGATCAGTGACATGCTTGATACCATATGATGTGAAGATTGATTATTTTTATATGGTTTCCTTTAAGTAATCTACAAGTGGGAAATAGCCATCCATCCCACCTATACCACACATAATTTCTCTTAGATGAGGTAATGGGTTAACCCAGTTCAGGAAAATGAAACCCTACCGAGGATACTTTTGCAGACCACTCTTGCAAAAACCCTCACCATTGACCTTAGACTTCCCCCTTAATTTAATAATTTGTTAATATCAAGATTCAATTAACTTTTTATATAGCGAGTTATTTAGAGTTTAATTTTTTTTTAAGTAACTAACTTTATATAGAGAGAGTTATTTAGAGTTTAATTTTTTTTAAAGTAATTAACTTTTTATACATAGAGTGTATAATTGATATAATTTTTTTAAAGTAAGAAAATAGTATTTAGGAAAACTATTTTGTAGCTAACATTGTTCTTAATCAATCATTTGTTTAACTTGAATTGATAGGATCCAAATTTCTTGTATTATCAATGTTATACTACCTATATCTTCAATAGAATTAAATTGCTTGATAGTCATTATGTCAAATTTGAAAGCATCAATCAAAAATCTTAGACTTCTAAAATTAATGGTAACAACTTTTGCAAATGATTTTTGGAGATACAATGCCAACGTAAATAGGCCAAAGGAAGACCACTGAAAACAAAATGTAGAATAGGATATAGATAGGGAGCTAGAGTGAAACTACCATAAAAATTTCCATATAAGGTAATTCAAACATGGCACTAGATTAGAAATAATGGAAGAATGCATAGAGCAGGTCAGATGGGGCACTGTAGTGG
>ML806343.1:0-20898 GCA_009831015.1 Picea engelmannii | reverse complement strand
TATTATTGTACTGTATTTCCTTGTTTGTTGGCAGGTTTCCGACCGACTGTTCCTTGTTCCCTACACACACTCGATAAAGTATTTCAACTATCACTCTGTTCTAACTTCATACTTTGGGGGGCTCTCTGTTACACATTATTTTCGTCATCCCTATGATCGTTAATGATGTAAACCTATCTTTTGCCTTTAGAGGGGTCACAGTGGCCTTAGTTCCTAAAGAGAGAAGGGAGAAGAACTTTTCCTGAGAAAAGAAGTTGCATTTTCCTATGTAAAAACCTTATAAAAAGGGATGTTCGCAGGTTGCTATATAGGCAGAATGCGAGAATGACCAATTCTCGCAAGTTGCACTATAGCCAGGGTGCGAACAGTTCGCAGGTTGCACTATAACTAGGGTGCGAGAATGCCAGCACGTGGGAAAAACAAGCGTTTTCTCGAATCTTCTAGAAGGAGAAGTTTCTATGGTGAGGTGGAATCCGAATGGTTTGGATCTTACTCGCTTTCATGATTTAGTGGGATCATCCTAACCTCCTCACCTTATCCTCTTCAACTTATAAAAGGAGAGGAGCTCTCATGGAGAAGGGGTTCTTTGGCTTGGAATTATTTGGCTTGATTAGAGTGGCTTTGAGATTTGCTTTGTCAAGATACATTGTGAGTAGCTATCAGATCTATGGTTTCAGAATCCTTGGAGTAAGAATTGTGTGGGGAACGAAGGATAGTTGGAAGGGACCTTACGACATCAAGGCAATGGTTGTAATCTCTCTTTCACATTTAATATGATACAGTAATATGTTTCTTTCCCATAAAGTTAGATCTACTTTATTACATAACTCCTTGATCATATGTATAGATTAGCTATTGGATATATTATTTGCTTTCACCTTGGTTGGTTTGTGTTGTTTTGATCTTGACCGCACAAGAGCACTGGAGCGAAGTAAGGAACAACAGAGTCCAAGGAAGTGATTACAAGGTACATATCTTCTTCTCACTTCCAATTTAACTCAATAGTTAGATCTAGGGAAAGCGGTATATTCTGTCTTGTTTTGTTCTAGATCCAGATGGATATAGGGAGATCGGTTTGTGTCCGCACTCACGGATTAATCCTGAAACAATAACTATTCAAAAAAACGGAACTGGAGACATTTCAGATTGTTCTTGAATTGAAGAGAAAGTTCCATTTCTATACATTTTTTAAAAACTGAATTTAAGGTGGCAGGGTGGTGCTAGGGTGTGTTGAAGCTCATTGAGTATTGGTGTCCTCAAGGTTGGTTCCTGAGAGGATTGGTGTCCTCATTATATACGATAGGATTGGTGTAATCATTATCTATGATAGGTTGGTTCCTGAGAGGATTGGTGTCCTTATTTGCAATAGGTCGGTGCCTGTCAAGCTAAAAAATTGTAAATTGTAAGTTGGTGCTTGCAGAAGAACATAAAGAAAGATGTTTTGTAGTTTTCTCCTGCACTAGGTTTCCACGTAAAAATATTGGTGTAATGTGTTTCCTGTGTTTTGTTTTGTTTTCTACATATATTGTTGATTAAGTAAGCACCTCTAAATAACTTTAAATTGTTGAAATAAAATAAATTTGAGAAATCTGCTAAAATACTAATTCACCCCCCTCTTAGTATTTTTGTAAGTTATAACAATTGGTATCAGAGCGCAAGTTAATCCTTTAGTAACAACCTAACATCTAGAAGGAATATCACATAGAAATTATGGCAAGTCAACATTCCTTTTCTTCTTTAACCAGACCTCCTTTGTTCAATGGAACAAATTTTTCATTTTGGAAAATCAGAATGAAGACCTACTTGATGTCTCTAGGTATGGAAGTCTGGCAGATTGTGGTAGATGGTTGTAAAATACCAACTACTCTTCCAACTAATGAATATGGTAAGAAAAAATTCTACAATAATGCAAGAGATATGAATTACATCCAAGGAGGACTTGCAGAAACATAATTTGTCAAAGTAATGTACTTGGAATCCGCAAAGGAGATATGGGACAAACTGGTAAACAGTTATGAAGGAGACAAGAAATTAAAGTTGGTCAATCTTCAAGATTACAAAATGAAATTTTAAAGCCTAAGAATGAGTGAAGATGAAAATATTGCAAGTTTCTTTCTCAGAGTAGATGAGACTATAAACACTATGAAAGGGATAGGTGAGAAGATTGAAGAAGCTATAGTAATTTAGAAGGTATTGAGATCTCTTCCCTCAAGACTTGATGCAAAGGATTTTTCTATAGAAGAGATGCATGAACTAGATAAACTGACTATGGGCAGGCTCCATGGAATTCTAATTTCTTATGGGATGAGGACTAGGAAAGAACAACCAGATCTAAAGTACATAGTCTTCAAGGCATCGTTCAAATCATCAACATCTCAAGATAATGATTCATCAGAACACTTCTTAGATGAATACGAAGCTAAATTTGTAAGGAAACTAAAGAGGGGTTCCAAAAAATATAAAGGTATGTTACCATTCAAATGCTTTCATTGTGGTAAAGTTGATCAATTTGCATCTAAATTTCCTTTCAAAGAAAACAACAGCAATGAAAAAGAAAGAAAAGGAAAGGATAAACTTAGGAAGTTTTAAAAGAAAAAGTCTTTTAAAAGGAACAATTTTTGTTCAAAAGAGGATAGCAACATATTTTCAGACACTAAAGAAGAAGAATATGAGCTAGATATAATTCAAGATGAAAACTTTATCGTGGCTTTGGAGCAACACAAATCCGATGAAGAAAAAATAGACACAAAAGAATACGAAGTTGTAGTAGACATGGAAGAAGAATTCATTAGTGCTCTGGAGGACATATCCCAACTCAAGAAAACAAATAGACTAAGAAAAGAACAGTTATAATTTTATAAATAAAAATACAATGATATTAGTGAATATATAATCATCTTAAAAATCCAGCTAGAACAGGCCACAAGAAGGGAAGAAATATTGATGAATCAGATAAAAGAAAAAGAGAACATCTGTGACAAACTACAAGCAAAAATAGTTTCCTTAGGAAAGGATATAGATAAATCTAAGATTCAAATGAAATTCATAAAAGGATTGGAAACTATAGATAACATTCTCAACAATCAATGATCATCATATGACAAGATAGGGATAGCATATAAGGAAACTCTGAAAATTGTCAAAGGTGAATCAAGCACCAACATGTCAACTAGTGAAAAACCTATGAGTTACGCAAATGCTCTCAAGGGTCAGCCTAACAAGTTAAAAGATGATAAGAAGAAGCAGTCAGAACTAGATCAGACCAACTATATAAACAAATATGAAGCAAGGAAGCAACAGGTTCCTGAATCTTCTCAAGCTAGTAGACAAAGAACGATTCCTAGAAGTTTTTTATTCCAAGGCATCCAAAATTTTTCTATGGATATTGTTTCTCTTGTGGCAACTTTGGACATAAGGCTATGAGTTACAGGACTTTTAGACATAACATAAATATAGGAATGAGACTCAATAAAGCTCGAATGGCTATGTATCAGAATGTCTTCTCCCCTCTACTAAATGACCTTGAATGCCACATATGCAATAATTTTGGACACAAGGCAAGTGAATGTAGAAGCAAGATGTTGCCTATTTATAAGAAAGATAGAAAAGAATATTTTACCAAGGTTTGGAGGAAGAAAAATAAAAAACTAGAAAATTGTGGATTTGCTCTATATCCCCAAAATCAAGAAAATCAATGGTATATTGATAGTGGCTGCTCCAAGCACATGACAGGAGACAAGAGTAATTTTGAGTTCCCAACTAGAGATTAAGGTGGTAATGTTATTGTCATGTCCCCATTTTTGGGTTCAGGACTTTTGTGGCTTGTTAGTGGAGAAAAATGAGTAAAAAGGGGGTCATTTAATGCCACTTAGTTAGGAGATGTTATGTTTTTAAAGTGACATTAGGGAATTAAAGTGACTCTAGATTAATAAGTTAACAATTATTAAAGTGTTTTTTAATCTTAAAATGAAATTTTGGAGGGAAAATAAGGGTTATATTTGATTTAGTCAAAAATGGGAAAATTCTAGAAGAATTGATTTAGTTCAAAAGGTGAAGTTCTAGAAGGCATGAAGGAAGGATTTAGAAGGGGTTGGAAAAGTATAAAAGAAGGGTAACCCCTCACTTCTGATTATTATGATTTGATATCTTATTGAGTGCTCTTGTAACCAGTGTTTTCATTGGGGTTTTGGGCAAAACCCTTCCATTATTGGTCTTGTTTCGATGGTGCAATATCTGCCCTAGCTAGACAAGGAGGAGGATCCATCCAAGAACTTCATTGGAGCCTCATCTTGGGTTTTTTTCCAGTTTTGGGGTGTAATGATTTGCTTGGAGAGGTTGTGGCACTCGAAGGGTTTGATCTCATCTGTTGAGGAGGCCATGGCATGATTCCAAGTTTTTGGCGTGTATTGTGTGTTTCTATTGAGGTGTTGCAGCTACCAGAGAATCCATTGGATTGTATTATTCATATATTCATTCATAATAAAATACCACATATTGTCTCTTCTATTTCTGGTGTATTTGTATTACATGCAATATGTTTGACAAAATGTCTATTAGTAGAATACATGCAAACTGTTTGTGAAAATTTGTCTACCAAATTAGAGCATTAAGAAAGTTTATTGTATAGAAGTACACAATATATCAGCCCATTATATTGGGGATATTACAGGGGTATCATAGTTGGTGATCTTTCCAACCTGTGATTGCATTAGAGCACTTTCCTTGGCCAAAGAAGGGAAAACAAATTGCATATTTTTCTCTAGGGAAAAACAAGGTGACGCACTTGAGGTTCAGATCTGAAACTTTATGAGCATAATTTGGAAAAACAAAATTGTATATTTTAATTCCTCTCAGAAAAATACCCAATTTCAAAAAAACAATCAGACGGAATGGAGTTCGGAAAGTGAAGTTATCAACATTTTAAATTCGGTAATTTTTTAGAGTTTTTCCAGAAAAAGCCGCGTGATTTACAATGAAGGGAAAGAGTGGGAAGGAATCAAAGTTGGTGATATTTCCAGCCTTTGAGAGTATGAAAAGATGAAGAAAGTTTAGGAATCCATAGTAGAATATAAGAAGGGACAAGAACCATTGTTGAGGCATCCTATGTTATGGGAGTAATATGCAGAGTGCATGGCTTACTGCGACAAGTATGAGAAGCTCGATAAGGAGACCTAGGAGGTTATGTCATTAGAGGATTATATAAACATCAAGAGAGGGAAGGATATTAGAGGACCAAGACATCTTTGAAAGGCATGGGGAAAAAAGCAAAAGGAGATAATCCTAAAGAATAGGTGGAGGAGCATGCATCTAGTTATGAGGAGAATGTGTGCATAGAGGAAGACAAAACAATAGCCTATGAGACATCATCTGAATTAATTGATGAGACCGATGACACTAGCATGGTTGATGGGTATACCTCAGATGAATCAACAGAAGATGAGGATGCAACACATGATGATGACTATATGTTCCAATCAGCCGATGTTGGGGATCCAACATCTTTCACTATGTGTGATGCTTATGATGTGGGTAGTCTAAGTGTGATAGCACCTATGCTTGATGAGGATCCAACACCATATGATATTGATGATGATGAAGACGTGATTGTACCTCGACAAATTTTGGAGGACCAATTATTGGTCAAGGAGGAGCAGATTATGCAGGTGTTGACAAGGGCATATGTACTCATAAATTTATTGAAGATATTATGTGGAAAACTCAGATGGAGGAAAGACAAAAAGGAGTCATAGAAGAGAACACTAGTGCTCAATTACGCATCATCAAAGAAGCACTAGAGAAAAAGAAATATTATTACTTGCAGTTGTTCGTGGATAGGGACCTTTCTCTTAAGTTTGTTGAATACAAGGAGAGTGAGATCTAGGAGCTTTGTTACCAGCTTAGTTTGGCACGCTCACTCAATGTTGAAAGCAACAAAGACTTCAGCATATTTGGTGGCAATGACACATGAGAGTATGATTTGCACTCATGATCTAAGGGAGGAGCTTCTTGTGACAAGTCCACGCGAGGAATATTCAGGGTTGCAGGAGAGTTTGGACACAGAGGGTTTTGACCGTGCACCTATCTTGCATTGTAGGAATCATGATCCAGTTCTTTTAGCTCAAGGAATAAATATAGAGATAGTAGTTAAGAAAATTCCTTGTGGACCAGCCAACAAGGAAGTGTATGCACCAATTGATTGGGGGATTGATTATAGTACATATGTGGATACATCACTCTGAGATCTAGTTTCAGTCTATGTTAGTAGAGTGATTGATACAACGACATATATATATTATAGGATGGTACATGATGATACAGTGGTGTGCAGTGGGATACAACAACATACAACAGTGTATGATGGTATGCAATGGGTGTTTGGGATATTTACCCTAGGGTGACCTCCAGATAGAGACTTCAAACATATCATTGAGTTTGGTTCACCCATGATTGATGAGTGGATGGACGAGCTTCATGGAGAGATATATCCCTCAGATATTTATCTTTGAGTGGGATATCACCAAAGTACGGACAGAGAGCAAGATACCTACAAGGTTTCTCTCAGACATTACCTTAAGTCCTTGGTCATACCATTGGGGTTGACCAACACACCTAACACTTTCTAGTCTTGCAAGCAGTGGCAGTGACATCTAGTGTTATTTTATGATGACAGTGATATATTCGACAAGATGTGGAGGACTCACCTAAATCAGCTGGGTGAGACAGGCAAGATTATAACCATGTCATATTTATTTTGTTTGGACTATGTGGTCAGAGAATAGGAGGATATCCAGATTGTATTGGGTCAATTCATAGAGATTATTGTTGATAGAGTGGTGGATGGAATTATCCACTACAAAGGTCACACACTTGTAGCCCCTGAGCCCCCACTTAGAGAGATGATGTGTGATCTACCTTCGATAGGGAATTTTGGGTATTCATATGAGTATGAGGCACCACATGTGGCATTGCTACTTTCCAAGGAGGTATTTAGACCCCACATATTACTCGGGTACATTGATGATAATCAAGACATCAAATTTCTTGGTACAGTTTGACAGGAGCCAAACAGATGAGCAAACATAGAGTTGATTCCTAGTACTAGGATTCCACCAAATGATGCCATACCAGTGACATCAGTCATTTGACTCCTATGGTTAATAGTATGGCACTACAAGATACTAGATATAATAAATATGCAGAACATAAATAAAATGCTAGAAATGGCAGAATAACAGTAATATAACCAGCATAATCTCCACAATAACACAGAAATAATATGAGAACAACAACTGAATAACACTTTGATTCAGAAAGCAATGTTCACAGGCCTCTTTGAGGGGGAAACCTCTAGTCGAGCAGTGCTTTGATACAATAACCTCCAAGCTAGGGTTTTCATACCCTCGACCCTTATTTATACTAAATATGTCTATTAAGAGAAGCATCTAGAGGAAGATCCTTCTAGAAGCGGAAGCTTCTATTAGGTCTTCTTACATCTGCCTTATTCTATTTTATTGAAAGGCCTTATTAATATTGACCTTTATTACATCTGAATACATTGATCTACCTATGTGCAGGTTAGGACCTTAACATGTCTACCCCCTTAGAAACAGCCTTGTCCTTAAGGCTTGAGATGTGGAAACTACTGCAGAATGGTAGCTGGTTCCCAAGTGGCATCTGCTAGAGTCATATTTTTTCATTGTACTAGCACTTCCTTGATGGTTCTCTGATGCAGGCGACGCTCAAAATGGTCCAAAACTGCTTCTGGTTGTAGCCAAATGGATCCTTCTTCAGCTAACTCTGGAAGGTTGGTTTGAATTTTGCACCTGGTTCCAATCACCTTCTTCAAGCATGAAACATGAAAAACAGGATGTAACTTCGACTGACTGGGCAGAGCTAACTGATATGCGGCTTGTCCCACACACTTGAGAACTGTGTAAGGGCCATAAAATTTGGGTGCTATCTTCTGACAATGCTCGACCTTGAGGGAAGTTTGATTATATGGTTGCAGTCTCAAAAACACCTGATCCCCTTCTGCAAATTGACGTTTGGAGTGACCTTGATCTGCTTGTTTCTTCATTCGATTCTGTGCCATGACCAAGTTCTCTTTAAGGGTATGAAGGATATCCTCTCAAACTGTAAGTTTTTGGTCAACTGCCTGGACCTTCGAGGTACCCAGTAAGTATGAGAGAACTGAAGGTGGCTTCTATCCATATACCGCTTCAAAAGGAGTCATGCGAGTGGTTGTATGGTATGTGGTGTTGTACCACCATTTGGCTAGGGGTAACCATTGAGCCCACTGGTGTTATTTTTCAGAGGCAAAGCACCTCAAATATGTTCCCAAACACTTGTTGACAACTTCCGTTTGACCATCCATCTGGGGATGATAAGATGAGCTGAGATGCAATTGTGTGCCTTGTATCTTAAATAGTTCTTGCCAAAAATTGCTTGTGAAAGTTGGGTCACGATCAGAAACAATAGAGTGTGGCATGCCATGAAGCTTGAAGAAATGGTCCATGAAAATTTGAGCCACTGTGGATGCAGTAAATGGGTGGTGAAGAGCACAAAAATGAGCATACTTGGAAAGGTGATCCACCACCACCATTATGACTAATTTATTCCCCGATTTGGGTAAGCTCGTAATAAAGTCCATAGAGATATCCTTCCAAATAGTAGGGGGAATCGGAAGTGGTTGGAGGGTGCCCAGAGATTTGACTGTTTCTCCCTTGTTGTGTTAACACACCTCACATTCAGCGACAAACTTACGGATGTCCTATTTCATACAATCCCAGAAAAAGAAACGTTTAACCCAGTCATATGTTTTGGTGAACCCTGAGTGCCCCGCTTTGGGTGTAGCATGAAGCTCAGAAAGTATCGTGGATTTGAGCTTGGATTGTTTACTTAAATACAAGCGGCCTTTGTATCGAAGCTCATCCTGAAGCCAGGAGTACCCTGGGGGAGTCGGAGCCTTGTTCTGCAGTTGCTGGATCAGATGCAAACTTTTGGGATCTTGAAGCCATTCCTGGCACACAGCTTGGAGCCAATCGGGTACAATGAAGGAAATAGAAAAAAGGGATCCTTCGTCTTCATATTTTCAGGATAGTGCATCTGCCATGACATTGTCTTTTCCCTTCTTGTAAATGATCTCATAATCATATCCAAAGAGCTTAGTCACCCATTTTTGTTGCTTCTAGGAGGAAATGCGTTGTTCCAGAAAGTACTTGAGGCTTTGATGTTCGGTCTTAATTTGGAAGCGTTGCCCCAAGAGATAAGGATGCCACAGCTCAATGGCATGCAGAATCACTAACATTTCTTTTTCATAAATGGGTTTGCCCAGATGCCTTTCAGACAGTTGCTTGCTGGTGAAGGCCAAAGGTCAACCCTCTTGCATAAGGACAACACCAATTCCTTTCCCTAAGGCGTCACATTCCAACACAAAGGACTTTGTGAAATCAGGAAGGGCCAGAACCGGAGTGATGCACATGGTCATCTTCAAGGTTTGAAAAGCTTGAGAAACGGCTGGAGTCCAAGTGAAAGAGTTCTTTTTTAGGAGAGCCGTGAGAGGTGTTGCAATCTTTCCTTAGTTCTTAAAAAACTTGTGATAATACCCTGTTAGGCCCAAAAATCCACGCAATCTTTTGAGAGTCTTTAGGTGCGACCAGTCTTGCATAGCTTCAATCTTTTTCGGGTCCACCCTAACGCCATCCTTTCCCACCAGATGACCCAAGTATTCTACTTTCGAGGCACCAAAAACACATTTGGACTATATCAGGAAATGTTGGTGCTGAGAGAGTAGGCAGAGAACTTGATCCACATGAGTAAGATGGTCTGACCAGGTTTTGCTATAGATGAGGATATCATCAAAGAAAACTAAGACAAAATGATGGAGAAAAGGGCGGAAGACATGGTTCATGAGGCTCTGGAAGGTGGAGGGGGCGTTACACAAGCCAAAGGGCATGACCAAAAACTCATAGTGGCCCTCATGAGTGCAAAAGGCGGTCTTGGGGATGTTGGCCTCTTTCATACATATCTGGTGATAGCCCGAGTGAAGATCAAGTTTGGTAAAGAATTGGGTGCCACTCAATTCATCCAGGAGGTCATCAATGACAGGAATGGGAAATTTGTCTTTGATGGTCAGCTTTTTGAGAGCACGGAAGTCAGGACACATTCTCCAAGAACCTTCTTTCTTCAGTACCATGATTACCAAAGACGAGTAAGGGCTCGTACTAGGACGAATGATGCCTGCAGTAAGGAGTTCCTGGACCATTTTCTCAATTTCATTTTTTTGTGCAAAGGGGTGGTGATATGGACGGATATTGGGGGGAAGGCTTCCTGGGACAAGGGGAATGGAATGATCATGAACACCACGGGAAGGAGGGAGTCCTTGGGGAGTGGAAAATACCATTTGAGGGCTTGGAGGTCTTGGGGCACTGGGGGTGTATCTATGGCTTATATGGCATGGAGTTGGGAAATGACACCAGAATGACCTTTTTTGAGCAGTTTTTCCATGCGATGAGAACTGATGAACTCAGGTGAACCAGTAGTGATGCCTTGGAATTTATATTGGTGGCCTCCTTGGTTGAATTGCATGGTTAAGTTCTGAAAATCCATGAGAATGGGACCCAAAGTCCTTAACCAGTCTACACCCAACACAATGTCACAACCACCCATGTCAATAGCAAACATATGGGATTTTAGGCGGTAGTCACCGATTTGGAGATGCACATTTTCACAGTGCCCACCACATTTCATAGAACCACCATTGGCAATCATGATTTGGAAATTGTTGACAACATGGATGTAGCAATGGGTTTCTTGGGCAATGCAGTGATGAATAAAATTGTGGGTGCTGCCACTATCAACCAGAATGATAACCTTTCGGTGCTTGATGTAACCGATTAACTTGAGGGTTTGGGGGGCAGAGAAGCTAGTGAGAGCATTGAGGGAAATGATCGGTTCCACTTCGGGAGGTTCGGAGGGAGGGTTTATGTCAGTGATTTCTGGTGACTCGGGAACAAGGGGAGTGTCAACATCCTCTTCCGGAATATCCTCAGAGATGGCCATAAAAAGCTTTTGTTCCTTACATTTGTGGCCTGGGAAATATTTGTCATCACAATTATAACAGAGGCCTTTGAGTTGGCGTTCATCCATTTCATCCCTGGTCAATTTTTAGATCTTTAATGGGGTGGAGGGAGTAGTGGGGTTTACTGGTTTAGGGCGAGGGATAAAGGAAGGCTTACGGTTTTGAGAGGAAACAATTTGTTGTTCTTTTTTAGCTTTTTTAGTAGCCTCCACCCAAGTCATAGTTCAAGCCATGAGGACATGGGCCCGAATCTCCTCCTTGAGGCCACTGATAAAACACTCTCGAAAGAAAGCATCAGTCATGCCTTCTGTTCAAAAAGCCAGGCGCTCAAATGCAGCTATGAAGTCTTCTACTGTTCCTGATTGCTTCAATTTTTTCAAACGGCCCAAATGGTTGGTTTCAGTGTCAAAGCATTCATAAAGCTCAGTCACAAATTGGGTCCAAGCAATATACCCTTGACGGGAAGTTTTTCTCCATTGACACCATTGCCAGCGTTCTTGATCTAGATGGAGAACACCATATCAGAGTTTGGCCAAGTCATCTGTAATGTTGTAGAGAGAGAAATAATGTTCCATTTGGGTGACCCAACCAGTGGGGTCTAAGCCATCAAATTTGGTTACATCCACCCGCAGAAGGCGTATGTCCCGTTGAAAGTGATGGGGCTAAAAGGTATGTGACTAGGAAGAAGTTTCACCTTCAGTCTTTGTATGTGTGTCATTAAAAGGGTCATCGGTAGGGATCTTGAGTTTGGTGCAGATTGATGCAAAGACAAATTCAAGCTGGGTGGTCAGTTCATGTTTGACTTCCTCCATTGCGGACTGCATAGATGCATTTATGGTGGTATTGATGGATGTATCACGGGAGGCAATAGTAGCAATGAGTTGTTGCACTTTTTTTTGGGTCTCGAGGAAACTAGATTGCAAGGTGTTGAAGTGAGACTCCAGTTCTTGGCTACGGGTATGGGCCATGCAGATGGGTGAGCTGAAAAGGGAGCGGGCAGGGTCAGAAATTTTTGCAGAAAAATGATATGGATGAATGTGATAAGTGAGAAGAGATGAATCTAATGGAATAGGTCTCAAATAATGGTGAAAAATTTTCCAGACTGTGGGGTTATACTTTGGTCTGAAGAATGTTGCTGTGTTGAAATCCCCAAATTCTTAACCAGAAATAAATGTGTATTTACTTGGCAACCCAAACACAGATGCACGACAATATATCTCGCCGGTTTAATTTGTTTATGTTTATGTTTATGTTCCCCAAGGGTTAGGTATTCAAGGGTTCTACAGACAAGGGTTTGCCCTGTGCTATATCTCTCTGATATACGTGCAGGGTCCAACAGTAGTACTTGGCCCAATATCTCAGGGCACTAACTAAGGAGGATAGACCATACCCTTATCCGTACTACCCGACTACCCAGGTACTAGAGAGTATCTTCCCGAGTGTTGTTCTCAGTGACACTATAGCAGTCTGGCGACCAATAGATTTATCTAAAGAGGGCTTCAGGAAATCTAGGTTGATCCGTACACAAGTGTTGTCTGATGCGCTACCACTCGAAGGGGTACCAACAGGGGTTACAAGGGTGGCCAACAGATGTGCGCTTAAGAACCACTTGTATTTCTTGCAGGTATGAATCCCTCAACCGTGGGTTTATGCATGTAACAATAGATCTCTGTGGCTTAAAGACGCCGGAATACGTCTCTACCCTAGAAAAAAAAAATACCCACATTTTTTGCCAAGGAAAGTGCTCTGATACCACTTGCAAGATACCAGATATAATAAATACGCAGAATAGAAATAAAATGCTAGAAATGGCAGAATAACAGTAATATAACCAGCATAATCTCCACAATAACACAGAAATAATATGAGAACAACAACTGAAATAGCACTTTGATTCAGAAAGCAATGTTCACAGGCCTCTTGGAGGGGGAAACCTCCAGTCGAGCAGCGCTCTGATACAATAATCTCCAAGCTAGGGTTTTCATACCCTCGACCCTTATTTATACTAAATATGTCTATTAAGAGAAGCATCTAGAGGAAGACCCTTCTAGAAGCGGAAGCTTCTATTAGGTCTTCTTACATTTGCCTTATTCTATTTTATTGAAAGGCCTTATTAATATTGACCTTTATTACATCTGAATACATTGATCTACCTATGTGTGGGCTAGGCTTACAAGATACCAGATAAAATAAATACGCAAAACAGAAATAAAATGCTAGAAATGGCAGAATAATAGTAATATAACAAGCATAATCTCCACAATAACACATAAATAATATGAGACCAACAACTGAAATAGCACTTTGATTCAGAAAGCAATGTTCACAGGCCTCTTCGAGGGGGCAACCTCCATTCGAGCAATGTTCACAGGCCTCTTCGAGGGGGCAACCTCCATTCGAGCAACGCTCTGATATAATAATCTCCAAGCTAGGGTTTTCATACCCTCGACCCTTATTTATACTAAATATGTCTATTAAGAGAAGCATCTAGAGGAAGATCCTTCTAGAAGCGGAAGCTTCTATTAGGTCTTCTTACATCCGCCTTATTCTATTTTATTGAAAGGCCTTATTAATATTGACCTTTATTACATCTGAATACATTGATCTACCTATGTGCAGGTTAGGACCTTAACAGGCACCACAACAACTAGCAAGTGTTGGGAGTGGTGGACTTCCAATTTGGTGGTGGGATCCATGAATTCATCTGATTAATAGATTAATTCATATGAAGATGATGATCGAAAGAATTGTGGCAGTGATTGATGTGTTTTATTTTTGGGGTGTCAGTAGAGGGGAGGTTGAGACTTACTCTATATGGAAGGATAGACTCGAGGCCAGTCATGGATTTGCAGGCTCACATTTCACTTAGACATCTTCACAATGGAGTATTCAAGTTAGTGATTTTAGTCCCTCCTGGGAGTTCAGCTTGGGGTTCCAAGAGAGGAGGACGCGGATCGGGCATGTTGGTATGGCGGTGATGATCATATTGGTGTAGCATCAACATGGTGGTACCTTTCCAAGATTAGTTTAGGACCCTAGGATTGCATTACTTGATAGCTCATATGTGAGTGTCGGTTTTGACTTTCTGGATTTTACCTTTGGGAGGCTTAGGAGTGGTTTCTTGGAGGAGTGGTCTTCCGAGGACTTGACCGAGTTTATGCAACTTCTGATAGCCTATCATATCAGGGACAGGAAGATGGGTTCTCGTATCAACACCTTGAAGATTAGTACTAGGAGCGAAGAGATATTTAGGTAGATCCATGAGTGGTTCACATGGAGAGGCTTCACGAATGATGTAAGGGAGTACATGAATTGTCTATAGAGTAGGTCAAGGCATACTCATTCCATAGGATGGATGCAGTCTTTGGCCATTTTTGGGCAAGAGTGGGAGAGCATGTGGACAGATTGCACCACATATTTATCGAGGATACAATGGACCAATAGTATGTCTCTAGTGATTTACCAGTTCACGCACTTTCCAATAGTATCTTCTGAGTATGGGGCAACACATATGACAAATATATATAGTGGAGGGATCTCTAGAGTCCATGAGCAGCCCAGAGTCATTGTTAGTGACTAGGATATACTTCCTTTTTTGATATTCGAGATTGGGTATAACAGTGGATTTACAATTCGTGACTTCACATGGGCGCCTATGCCATCTATTATTCATGATAGTAGGTTCAACCCTCACAGGTATGTTAGCATGGAGTTACAGGAGAAGGGGATGCAAAGTGGGCACGATGGTCGACCAACTATGATCATAGTGGAGCAGCATCAGCGTGGTGGTTCCTTTATGAGGATAGCTTGGGACTCTGGTATTTCAGTAGGAGATAGTGCGGCAGTTGACATAGAGATGAGAGCTAGTTTTTTCCTTCATGAGATTGGTTCCCTAGCAGAGCAGTTCCTTGATGGGTTGATCGAGTTGTTGCAGCACCGAGTGGCCTTACTTGTGGGATATTTTCAGGAGACCTCTCATGTCAGTACATTACCGGACCATGCCTCAAGAAAAAGATGCTTCACATCTTACAGGGTGGTTTGGGATCCTGGTATCATTTTTAGTTTTAGTATGGATAAGTCGATGGAGTGTCAAATCATGATGGCATTTCTTGAGGACAAGCAATTTTTTGGAAGGGAGGATTTTTCATGTCTCCATTTTTGGGTTCCCCTATTTTGTAGTAGAAGGGACTTCCATGGCTTGTTAGTGGAGAAAAAGGATTAAAAAGGGGCTCATTTAATGTCACTTATTTAAGAGATGTTATGTTTTTAAAGTGACATTAGGGAATTAAAGTAACTTTAGATTAATAAGTTACTTAAYTATTATTMAAGTGACTTTTAATCTTAAAGTGAAATTTGGAGGGAAAATAAAGGTTATATTTGATTTAGTAAAAAAGAGGAAAATTATAGAAGAATTGATTTAGTTCAAAACAGGAAGTTCTAGAAGGCATGAAAGAAGGATCTAGAAGGGGTTGGAAAAGTATAAAAGAAGGGTAACCCCTCACTTCTGATTATTATGATTTGATATCTTATAGAGTGCTCTTGTAGCCAACATTTTCATTGGGGTTTTGGGAGAAACCCTTCCATTGTTGGTCTTGTTTCGGTGGTGCAATTTCCACCCTAGCTAGACAAGGAGGAGGATCCATCCAGGAACTTCATTGGAGCTTCATCTTGGGTTTTTTTTCAATTTTGGTTTGTAGTGATTTGCTTGGAGAGGTTATAGCACTCAGAGGGTTTGATCTCATCTGTTGAGGAAGCCATGGCATGATTCCAGATTTTTTTCTTGTATTGTGTGTTTCCATTGAGTTATTGCAGCTGCCAGAGCATCCATTGTATTGTTGTATTAAGATCTTCATTCATAATAAAATACCACATATTGTCTCTTCTATTTCTGGTGTATTTGAATTACATGCAATATGTTTGAAAAAATGTCTATTAGTAGAATACATGCAAACTGTTTGTGAAAATTTGTCTATCAGATTAGAGAATTAAGAACATTTATTGTACAGAAGGACATAATATCCCAGTCCATTCTATTGGGGATATTACATTTACTTTTGGAAATAATGCTCCAACTAGAATTAGAGGAAAAGGAATTGTTGTACTAGATGAAGATAAGAAGGAAAAGATGAAAGCACAAAATGTGTTATATGTAGATGGTCTAAAACATAACTTGTTGAGTGTAATTCAAATGTGTGACCAAGGACACAATGTTCTCTTTCATTCAAAAGGTTGTAAAGTTATGGATGCAAATACATGAAAGATTGTTTTAAAAGTAGTCAAAACTTTAGGGAGTGTGTATGTTCTAGAAGAAGGCAAAAAAAAATGTTGCATTAGTAAAACTGATTAGAGATGGATTTGGCATAAAAGAATAGGCCATCTTATCTTTAATCAGCTTGTTAAGCTAGGAATAAAAGATGTTGTGAGAGATATGCTCAAAATTTTCAAACCTAAGAATACAGTCTGTAAATTATGTCAGTTTGGAAAGCAGTCAAGAGTTCAATTCAAGAAAAGAGAACACTTCACCACTCAACCTTTTGAGTTGATTCATACAGATTTTTGTGGCCCTAATATACAAAATCACCTCGAGGTGAAAGATATTTCATTCTATCAATTGATTACTATAACAGAATGACTTGGGTTGGATTGTTGAAGAATACATCTTAGGCTTTTGAAAACTTTAAAATATTCAAAACACAGGTGGAAAATGAAATGGATTTAAAAATAAAGTGCCTAAGATCATAAAGATGAGGAGAATTCACATCTGATGAATTCAACATTTCTTGTGAAAATCATGGGATCAAGAGACAGTTTTATATTTCCAAAACCCCTCGATAGAATGGAGTAGTAGAAAGGATGAACAGAAAAGTTCAAGAAATGGCCAGGGATATGCTTGATGAATAAGAAGTAATCAAAACATTTTGTGGATAAGTTGTTCAAACTGTTCTTAACATTATCAATAAAGTGCACATAAGAGTAAATAGTGATAAAACCCCTTATGAGCTATGGCATGGAAGACCAACATCAATAAAGCACTTCAAAATTTTTGGAAGAAAATGCTACATTAAACGAAATGAAGACAACTTAGGTAAGTTTGATTCTAGAGATGATGAAGGCATCTTGTTAGGATACTCCTCCAGAAGTAAAGGATACAATTTCTACAACAAAAGACTCCATAAAATAATTGAAAGCATAGATGTAAAATTAGATGAGGGACCACTTCATCCAGTGAGACAACAACACCACAATGATTCATATTATGAACCAATAAAAAATGATCTACAAGATGATGGAATGAACAAATATCAGGAACAAGAGGGTTTTGAGGAAGAAGAGAGAATGGAGACACCCCAACCAAATACCCCATCAAGGTATGTTCAAAATCATCATCGAGAAGGTCAGATTATTGGAACAAGGAAGTAGGTGTACACAGCAGAAGAAAACTTGCAGATACATCCAACTCTACAAATTTTGCACTGTTATCCATGAGTGAACCCCAAACCTTTGCACAAGAAAGTCAAGATGATCACTATATCGAAGCCATGAATGAAGAACTAGATCAAATAGAGAAAAATGAGTCTTGGGATCTTGCTCCAAGACCCAAGAACAAGAATATAATTAGAACTAAATGGGTATACAGAAACAATTTGAATGAATATGGAAAGATAGTTAGAAACAAGGCCAGATTGGTATGCAAAGGGTATGCTTAAGTTGAAGGAGTGGACTTTGAAGAAACATTATCCCATGTTGAAAGAATTGAAGCTATCAGGATGTTTATGGCTTTTTCTTGCTACAGAAAATTCAAAGTCTAACAGATGGATGTCAAATTATCCCTTTTGAATGGTGACCTCGAGGAGGAAGTCTATGTGGAACAACCAAAAGGTTTTCTGCTAACTAACAAAAAGGATTATGTTTTTCGATTAAAGAAATTTTTTTATGGGATGAAACAGGCTCCAAGAGCTTGGTATTACATACTTGACAAGTACTTGCACCAACAAGATTTTAAAAAGGGAACAACTGATAGAAACTTATACATCAAGGTTGAAGGTAATGACCTATTGATTATTGTAGTGTATGTTGATGATATTATTTCTGGAAGTAGCATTGAATTAATGCGTAAGAAGTTTGCAACTACAATGCAATAAGAGTTTGAGATGTCCATGTTAGGAGAACTATCCTTCTTTCTTGGCTTATAGATTCATCAATCATAAAAATGAATTTTTACTTCTTAAAGTAAATATCTCAAGGAAATCTTGAAGAAGTTTGGCATGGAAAACTGTGCACTAGTAAGCACTCTCATGACTACCAGTTGCAAACTCAACAATGATGGTGATGCTCCTGAAGTAGATAAAACCATGTATAGGTCTATGATAGGAAGTTTACTCTATCTCATAGCTTCAAGGCCTGACATCATACAAGAAGTAGGTTTGGTAGGCAGGTTTCAAGCAAATCCTAAGGAAACACATGTTCTTATAGTTAAAAAAATACTTTGATACTTGCAGGGCACTATTGATTATGGCTTGTGGTATCCAAAAGACACAATATTTGTTCTCAGAGATTATATAGATGTTGACTGAGGAAGTATTGATGATATAAAAAGTACTAGTGGAGGTTCATTCTTCCTTGGCAGTTCTATAGTTTCCTGGCTCGAAAAGAAACAAACTTCCATTTCTCTCTCTATAACTGAAGTCGAATATATAGCTACAACATCCTTTTGTGTGTTTTGGATTAAAACCAATCTCAAAGATATTCAAGTTCCCTATGATCAACCTATATCTATCATGTGTGACAATAGCAGTGCTATAAACCTCTCTAAAAATCCTATTCAACACTCTAAGACAAAGAATATACCAATCAAATAACATTTTCTCAGAGAACGGGTTCAACATCAGGAGGTCAAATTAGAGTATGTTCCCTCCAAAGAGAATATTGCAAATATATTTACCAAGTTATTACCTAGAGAACCTTTTGAGTATCTCAGACAAAAGTTTGGGGTGATCTCATCTTCCTTTCTTCAGTAAAGAACACAATTCACTACTTCGAAAAGTGCCCCACTTGTTGTTGTATCAAGGAAAAGTTTCCAAAGACTCTCTTTGACATTGTTGTGATGATGTGTGATGATGTGCACATTGAAAGGGGGAGCAGTTTAGCATATTATTTTGTGCACATTGAAAGGAGGAGCAATTTAGCATATCATTTTGGCGGTTGCACACATGAAAAGGGGGAGCATCTTGCAGATGCACACATTGAAAGGGAGTAGAATAACAAAATTGATGATGATGCACACATTGAAAGGGGAAGCAATTTAGCATATAATTTTTTGCACATTGAAAGGGGGAGCAGTTAATTAGCATATTGTTTTGGCAGTTGCGCACATGAAAAGGGGTAGCATCTTGCAGATGTGCACATTGAAAGGAAGTATCTCAGCGCAAAGGTAATTATTTTGGTAGTGACCTTTCATAACAGAGATGAAGACTCTTTTGGTTGCCAACAATGACAAAGGGGGAGTTTGTTGCTCATATGTTGTCATTGATGTCAAAGTGGTCATGGACATCGTCAGTTATAGCGCAATAACAAGTGCATAGAAGGATCGAAGGATGAAAGGATCAATGGCGCAAGAAGGAAATATGCAGGATGTTTTGAACTAATGCGATGAATGATGTAGTGGAGTGTGATGCGACGGGCCAGTTACATGGAATGGATTGTGATGGGCTGCGTGGAAGTTGTGCAGTAGAAAATATGTGGGAACCTTAAATCAGTGCGACAAATGGTGCAGTAGAGTATGAAGAAACAAAGTCTGTTTGACAAGCGATAGAGTGCAATGCGACGAGCAAAAGTTTTGGCAGTGAAGTGAGTGAGTCACCAACGAGTGCTAAAATTCTAGTGGGGCGACTGGGTGAGTGCACTATAGGGAAAGTGCAATCGGATCACTACTGCATTTGGGTCAAATTCCGACGGCGCGTTCGTCGCAATTGCCACTTTCTATTGTCGGACGACCGACAAACCTCAAACCCCCTCAAACGTCGTTTCACATGACGTGGCAAGTGAGACGTTGCAAACGTCGCAAGAGAGACATTTCAAACGTCGCAAGACCGACGTTTCAAACGTCGCAAGAGAGACATTGCAAACGTGGCAAGAGAGACGTTTCAAACGTGGCACGACCGACGTTTCAAACGTCGCAAGAGCGACGTTGCAAACGTGGTAAGAGCGACGTTTCAAACGTGGCAAGAGCGACGTTTCAAACGTGGCAAGAGCGACGTTTCAAACGTGGCAAGAGCGAGTTGCAAACGTGGCAAGAGAGACATTGCAAACGTGGCAAGACTGACGTTTCAAACGTCGCAAGTGAGACGTTTCAGACGTGGCAAGAGAGACGCTTCAAAGGTGGCAAGACCAACGGAAGGAGGTATTATCTCTGACGTGGTTGCTATGGGAGAGACACTCTTGAACGTCGCAAGAACGACGTCCATCAGGTGGCAACAGCGACGGCCAGGAGTTACTAGCTCCGACGTGGTTGCTATGGGAGCGACAATCTTGGAGGTGGAAAGAGAGACGTCTTGGACGTGGCAATAGCGACGGGAAGAGAGTGAAAGACGTCACAATTTCCACCTTTGTGTAGGTATTTAAAAAAAAATACAATATCAATATCAAGACCTAATAGTCATTCCAAGCCCAAAGGAGAAGTCATATAGATGTTAGCTAGTGACATAGTCTAGTTGTGTACAGTGTGATGTATTAGATTCTTATATTGGAATGGAGTAATAAAAGACCCCCTTTTGTTTACATTGTGACTCTTATGTTCTACATGGATTATTGGTATGTAG
>ML806342.1:125106-146402 GCA_009831015.1 Picea engelmannii | reverse complement strand
CTGTCATGCCAAACTTTGTCCCTTGCTTTCTGAACTTGTTGGTGGAACCCTGCTAGGATCTGATCTTCCTCCATGGTCATCAAATAGTTTAGTCTCTCCTATATTGTGCCTCGTTCTATCAGGTGTGTAATTGTTGCTACGTGCAAGCTGGGTACCAGAAATTCTAATGGCACCATCACTTCTTGGCCATATACCAGTTTAAATGGCATGTGCCCTATTAACTTTTTTCACGTAGTTGTATAGGCCCACAATACTATTGGTATTTTGAGGTCCCAATCATCCCTGTTGACATTACAGATCTTGGTTAGTGCATTCTCAAGGATTTTGTTAAATTCTTCTATTGTGCCATTTTCCTGTGGGTGGTATGGTGTTCTCTTCTAATGATAGACTTTAAACTCCTCAGTCATAGCGTTGATAGTGTTGTTAATGAAGTGTGTGCCTTGGTCACTCATCAAAACTCTTGGGCACCCAAATCGAGTGATTACTTGTTCAAACAAAACATGTATTGTTGTTTCTGCACTGCAATCCTTTGTTGGTGTTTCTTCCACCCATCTTGTCAGGTATTCTCTCGCGGTAATAATGTACCTTGCTCCTATTCTTTTTGTTGGTGGGTTGATTGATCCCACAAAGTTTATTTCCCATTTATCGAATGCCTGCAGTGTTACTTGTGGTCATAATGGAATCTCATCCCTTCAATTGGGTTTACCAACCCTTTAACAGACATCGCATCTCCGGCAGTACTCCTTCGAGTCTCTGTGAATGGTCAGCCACCATAGTCCTGTGTGCAATACCTTCTGCATAGTAGCTTTACCTGCATAATGTCCTCCTACTATTATCTCATGGGATTTTGTTAATACTCTTGGTCTTTCGTGTTCTAACACATATCTCCACAAGATGTTATATGCGCCCATTTTGTATAAGTGTCCTGCAATTAGTTGATAGTCTGGGGCTCAGACTACCAGGTTTTTCTTCTACGCGGTGTTATATTCCCGTGGTGCAATACCTATGCTCAAGTACTGAATGATATCTGCAAAGTATTCATCAACGATCTGGACTGAAAATAACTGTGCGTCTGAGAATTTGTCCTCTAAATTCGTAGGTTCTTGTCTGTTTGTTACCCTTGATAGGTGGTCAGGTCTTGCATTCAATTTTCCTAGCTTGACTATTACTTCAAAATCAAATTCTTGAAACAATAGTAACCAGTATTTAAGGGCTGAGTGATCTGTGAACATATTAAAGTGTTTTCCCAATAAGTAATGTCTAAACTTCTGCAATGCATAGACCATGGCTAGGCATTCCCTCTCTGTAGTGTTATAATTTTGTTCTGATTCTGATAATTTTATGCTCGCAAATGCTATAGGGGGATCTAGATATCTTTCTCTTGGCTACGTGAAGATAGCTCCAAGTGTTATGGCTAACGCATCTACATGTACGTGGAATGTCTTGTCCCAGTCTAGAAATACTAGCATTGGTGCGGTGACAATCTTTTCTTTTAGTGTATCCAGACTGTGTTGACAATCCTTGTTCCACTAAAACTTCGTATCTTTTCTCAACAATTTCTCCATTAGTGCGGTAATCTGTGCGTACCCTTCGATAAACTTTCTGTAGTATCTTGTGTGTCCCAATGTCTCTCTTAGTTGACAGTCTGTCTTTTGTGGTGGCAAGTTAACAATTACTACAATCTTTGCAGGATCTACTAGTAAACCTTGTTTGCATACTATATGGCCCAATAGTATCCTGAACGGTGTTTTGAATATACATTTATTTATGTTTAATGATATCTAGCACTGAATACATATTTCTAACATCAGTCGTAAGACCTCTACATGTTCTTTCAACAAGATATAGAATGTCCAATCGTCTAAGTATACCTCTAGAAACTGGTGGATGAATTCCTTAAACACAGTGATGACTACTCTGGAAAATATTGTTGGTGTATTCTTCAATCCAAATGGCATGACTATGTACTAGTAGGATCCCCATTCTGTAGAAAACATGGTCTTGTATCTGTCTTCCTGTGCTATCTTGATCTGGTGGTAGCCTGAGAATCCATCTGTGAATGAGTAAACTTTGTGTCCTCCTATGTTTTCCAAAACTTCGACCATGAAAGGTGTAGGGAATAGGTCATGTAGGCATGTATCGTTCAACTTTATCAAGTCAATGCATATCCTTATCCCTCCTTGTTTTTTCTCTTGAAATACCATTGGGCTTATCCATTCCAATTCCTCCACTAGTTCTATGATTCCGGATTCAAGCATCCTGTCGATCTCAACTTTGACTTTCTGCTTATATATCGGGTTCAATCTGTATGGTCATTGTCTGATTGGTCTCACTTCAGCTTTGAGTGGTATCTTCATTTCTCCTAGCTCTCATGCTTTACTCTTCATCTCTATAAATTTTGTGGGAAATAGGTCATTGTACTCGCACAATAACTCTGTTATGATTTCTACTATTTTCTCATCCCAGTAATCTCCAATGCTGGCCATTTTGGGATTCTCAATTGTCCCAATGTTGACTTTCTTTACCTTGATCGATGCAGAAATAACTTATGATTCTATGGGTGGACACTTCTCTTCTTTCTCGCCTTCTTTTTCCTTAATCTGAATATCTCATAGATCGTCTTCATATGGTGCTTCCTCCTGCACATGGTAACATGACAACATTTATTTGAGTGTCTGTTTGTTCCATTGTTGTTCTTCTGTTATGAGTTTGACTTCTGGTTCTTTGATGAATATCACTCCTCTTATTTGTTTCAAAGCTGCATCTATGTTGGTGTTCTCATACTCGAATGAGAAAGTGAGTGTAAAATTATGTTGCAATATCATCCAGGTCACAGTTCCTGGTCTGTATACCAGTTCCCTGGTATGCCCTCTAGAGTGTGTATGAAATGATGAGGCCATTCCTCTGGGGGTGTCATTTTCCACAGTGTTCTGCACTTCTCCAAGTGTTCCTCTAGTGCTCCATGCCCATCATACTTTCTTTGCTTGTTGTCTTTATGTTCTGCATCGAACCTTATGCATAGTAACCACTTACATTGGTATCCATCTGTGATTATCTCTTTGTGTACACCCCACCATCTTGCATGTGTGGCCTTGAGTTTTATATCAAGTTCTAACAGTCTCTGATTTTCAAAAACTTCAAGAATGTTTCCAAATCATTTATTCCGTGGAAACTGGGTGGTTCCCTTATCTCTGTGCCTACCCATCTCACTGCACAGTCTATTTGTGCACATATTATCATGGAAACTTCATGTAACCTTTGTTGCTAGTTCTCTAAAACAGTATCTAAGTATGTCACACATGAAGTAATGCTCCACCAACTGAGTATCCCATCTGCAGTTGGGTTTACGTAATCTTCATCGTGCGCAATTGTTCTGTACAACTAGTTGATTTCTTCTAAGTCTAGGCAAGTGGGTTCTACAAACCTTTTCCCTTCCAATGAGTCTAATGGAGCGATGACCCTGTATTCACCTGACTCAAATGTCATTTTTCGCATATTCAAATTGATTATGGCCTACTTTTCAAATGCCCAATCCAACCCAAGCAACACTAGGTATGGTGTTGTGTCATCCACTATTTCAATTAAGTCAAAATCTTCTTTAGTGCGCACTCCATCTAGGTCTACTGTCACTCCTTTGAATCTACCAATTAGTATAACTCTATGTTGGTTTACTAGTTTCAGTTGAACAGGTGAATAGCTTAATGTGGGTTCTCCCATGCATTGTCATGTCTTCTTTGGTAGTACATTAACTTCATATCCTAGATCCAATATGATATCTCCCATGTTGAAATATTCCATGTTGGCATTGAGTCTGAAATCTCTACTTGTTCTTCTCCTTGTATGTAGGTGATTAACTATTTTGTGTTCTAGTTTTCCTTCTGTCTCTACACTACATATTTCTATTATGTTTTGCAATATTTTGACAGATGATGGATCATTTAATATTTTTACACATGATTGAAAAAAGCCTTTGATTGTACTTACTTGTGCCATGGTTTGCATTTTGTTGGTATGATCCAATAACGGAGGCATCTCGTACTCCAGTGCTTCCTTGCTTTGTTGTGCAGTTGAAGTCGATGCCATGTCTTCCTTCTGAAATTATTATCTATCTTGTTTAAATATCTCCTTCTCATCCTACGCTATGAACTTCTTCCTTGGTTCGACGTTCTTCTTCACCCACTAGTGTTGTACTGGCTCTCGTCAGGCTGCGTCGTTTACTATTTTAGCTCCTCCGTGAGTAACTATGTTAATGTTTCATCCTTCGTCCCTCGCTTCGTCTGAAATCCACTGAACATTTCAGTTTTTCTGGTTCCTCTTTTTCTGGATCTTGACTAATAGTGTTGGAAATTGTTCTGTATCATGGTCTGATGCACGACAATACATACAAGTTGTTGGTGGAAGTGAACATTCTCTTGCATAATGTCCTGGTTGTTGACAATTGTGGCATACGACTAATCCTCTACCTCGTCCAAATCCTCCTCTCACTCGTCCTCCTCCTCTGTAGCCCACTCAATCTCCTCTCGACACATTATACTAAGGCACCTGGTTGTACTGCACGGTATTGTACTAAGGTTGCGATGTGTTGTAATGTGGTTGAGCAGTATTATATGGTTGTTGCACAATATTATACTATTGTTGCGCAGTGTTGTATGGGGCTAGAACTTGATTAAAATGTGGTGTGGCTTGCCCAATCATCATTTTTGTCTACACTCTATATTCATCTGATGTCCTCTCTCGTATCAAAACCATAGTTCTACAATCTTTGTCAGTGTGGCCCACTGACTTGCAAAAGTTGAAATATGAACTCTTTGGGACTATCTGTTATTTTTGCATCATTGGGCAGTGATATGGATCATGGCCTAGTTTCTTATAGATTTTGCACCATAGTCCTCATGTTGGTAACGGGTTTGGAATTCCTGTTGCCATATACTGCACGAATGTTGGATAGTCATTCTTGTGGCGTCCTTCCATCCTACATGTAGTACACCAAACGACTTCACGTTTGTCCTTACTCTTATTTTGGTTTAGATGGAACGTTAAGTTCTTCAAATCCTCTTTTAGTTCTTTGATGGTTGGGTCTGTTTGTTGATTCTGGTTTTCTTCCAATTGTAGGGTTGCCTACAAAGCCTCTGCCTACGTTTGAAACTTCTGTTGTCAGAATGGATATTTTTAAGTGTGTGAGCAGTGAATTAACGAATAGGTTCCTATGTTGCATATTAGTCATGAAATATTTCAAATTTTCCTTCAGTCACTTGAATCTCTGTTCAATATCCCACATGGATTCTCCTGGTTTTTGTCTGATTTCAATCATCTCATTCATGTACTGATCTTCTGAACTTTCCTTCTGAAACTCATTTATCAACAATTTCTTGATGTCTGCAATTGTTCTGGTTGTTCCTAGTGGATTTTTTGTATCTAAACTCATATACCAATCCAGTGCGCGATCCCTTAGTGTAATCTCTAGCTATGCTAGTTTGGTATCTTTGTCTTTGATTTGTTTTTCTTCCCAAATCTTCTCACAGATGAAATTTTTTTTTTACGGGTCCTCCGATGCTTCTCCTTTAAATTCTAGTAACCTGATGGTGGGATCATGTCCTGTCATTCTGAATGCTAAACTACTACCTCTTCATGGTGTAGATACTTGACTAGTGTTGCCTGAACTGGCTCCTCTAGTTTTTGTTCCTTGTGTAGATGTACTTCCTGTTGTCTTTCTTCCAAACTTTATTTGTCTAAACAGTGGTGTTATCTTTGGTGTATTAGACACACATGGGTTTATGGGTTCCACACTGACATTAATATGGATAGGATTTCTACCTTTTCTTCTCATCCTTGGACCTCTTGTCTTCCTCTCATATGTTGTGCACGAGATTTCCTCAATCTTCTCCACAGCTCGGAGATCCTCTACCTCTTCCTCGATGCTCACCAAGCCTTCCCTTGCGGCTACGACTCTCTTCTTGGTATTCACCTTGTATTAGTAGGGTACTCCGCTACGTGTCTTTCCAGTTGTCACCATGATTCGCTTGATCTAGTTGTTATCCATCATGATTGGGTCCAAGGGTTCCTCCTTCTTTCCCTTATCCTTTCCTCCTTCCATTTCTCCTCTTTCTGTTAGTGCTTCCCCCCTTCCCCCATGCATGAAGGGAAGTTTAGTTGTCTAAATCCATTGTCATTACACCTTTGTTATATAGCAGTATCTTAATAGAAGTATACAATGATATAATGTACCTTCCTTGAGGTCTGCGTAGAAAATATTGTTCTATTGCATTGGATGAATTCATTGTATCTACTGCAAACTCTGTTATAAATCCTACTACAATACTATCGAGCCAAAAATCTACTGCATGGGTGAATTTGTTGTTCACCTGCTGTAATTGTTCAATCTGTACTGGGGTCCACTCTAACTATCGGATTCGGTTTGTTGCAGGGTTATCCTTCAACCTTAGTATCCACTCCTACAATAAGTGTGGAAAATCACAGAAAAAGACTTCGTGCAAGTCAGTAAACACATATTTCTCAAGATATTTGTGGGGTGTTACTCTAGGGTTTCTGTTATCTTTCTATGCAAAATCCATCTATTTTGTTCTTAGCCAACTTCAAATCTCTGCTTTTGTGGGATTCCATGGTCTCAACATCCCTTTCTAGTGGCTCATTGCTTTCTTATCTTGCTCCGCCTCCCACAGATCTTACGTATCTTTCAACATATCTCATCTACTCAATCCTCTATTGTTCCTACCAACGACAACATAACCATTTGTTGGTTTACTTATATATCATGTCTAAGCTTGTATTGAGTGACTCGAGGTTTAGATCTATTCAGGATTCCAACAAAGCCTCTAAAACTATCATCCCTCCTAGTGAACCAGAAGGCAACGTAGCACACAGGGTGCACTGCGCATTCTCACCCAAGATAGTCTTAATGGGTGGTTGCAATACTCATGTGTTTGTAGCCTAGGATCGAGTGAGAGATCTAATAACTGTATACTGAGAGTTCTATTACAACTTATTAATGAAATACATTGTTTATTATGATCATGCAGGAACTACAACAACTCATTCATTCAGCATAGAAATGTTTACTGAAAGACAACAAAGAAATACATGCATTCAATCACATAACATAGATGTTACCTTGGTTCACCCCCCCTTGGGCTACATCCACAAAGATCTAGCTCTTATCTCTTTTATTATAGTAGTTCTTCACTACAACACTGCACAATTTACAACGCTTCTCAGTGGGTAATATCTATTATGAGGCAGACTAAATCTCACCAAGCTCCTTAGCCTGCGATCTAACCCTTAAGATCTACCCTCCTCAATCCTCCCTAGCTCAATCCCTTACAAAATTAGGTCATACAACAAACTGTTACATAAAATTCTTTCTCTGTGTTCATCTCTCTATATCGACTAACTATCAACTCATACGACAATTGTTGGCCCTTGGTTATGGAAGTACGTGAAGATCAAGGAAAAAAAGGCAAAATGTGAACTTTGTGGAGACACAGTGATTGTCACTAGGTCGAAGTGAACAAAAGAGTAGAAAAGGCAGAGAGAAGTCAAACGAAGAAATTCGTTGGACAAGGAGATTGGAGATGACATATAAAGACAGAAAGAAGGATCGTGGACAACTCAGAAAAAGGAGAAAGCCATCATTCGATGCTTTGGAGCATCGCATGAGAAGGAAGGAAAGATAGGTTGGCAAAGCCCTGAAAATGTGGATCAAGTTGACCTAGGGTTTTAGACACCTAGGGATTTTATATCTAGGGTTTTAGACACCTAGGGTTTTGTTATCTAGGGTTTTGGACACCTAGGTTTCGGCCCAGGGATGTCGGTGAGCTATTGTAATGTATAAATAAAGGTCAAGAGGACCTGGGTTGGGTTTTTGTTAATGTTATGATTCTTGTTGTTCTTGAGGGTGATTGAGCGAGTAATATCGAGTGAGAAAGAAGTGTTGAGTATGAGAGACTTATGTATTGTAATATATTCAGTTGGGTGCGAAGATCAACCCTCCAACTGGGTGCACAGGGAGGGGAGAGATAGTGAAGAGAAGAAGAAGATCTGCTAGCTAAGAATGCAAACAAGAACTGTATGCTTCATCTTAATAAATTATAAAGCATAGTTCTGTGGAAGTAGCCCTAAAGAGAGGGTGAACCACATATATTGTGTGTTGTGTGTGATTGATACTCTATTCTTTGTCATCTAATGTGCTGCTATTTGCATTATTGTGTTAGATCTACTAGATAGTTGCGTAGAGTAGATCTAAGTTGATAAGTGATATAGGTGCATGTTGTATTGTTCTACTATTAGATCCACTTGATATTCCCTTTGGTTGTAGAAACATCTATCCTAGAACCCCCCCATAGCTGCTTCGGGTGAGACTTCATATGCTTCAGAGGTTTTGCTGAAAGGGCCAGTAGTTAGGGTTTTGTTGGTGCGTTGTTGTAGCGTTGAACCATGGGTCTTCCCCTGTGCCAACAAATGGTTTCGTTGCCGAGACGAGAATATTCTTGAGGGAATGTCAAGGTGGTTTCCATCAAAGACAGAGACTCAAAAGTGGATAGAGGATCAAGAAAAGGACTTCGCTGAAGCCTAGAACAAGAAACCTAATCTTAGTACAGAGGATTGGTTGGAGAAGTATATCTTTACTAATATACACGAGATTTTCTTCGGAGGAATCCATCAGGAGCTATATGAGTGACTAGCTAGATTAGCAGATACCCATTTTGAGATCAGATATAGAACTCCTATAGTTTGGACGTCGGTGTTGATCAAGAAGGTCAAGAGAGTTGATAACATCGTATCACAAGCAGTAGATCACTGGTATGATAGCATCATTGGAGGGTACATCACCAAGTTTGTTGTTGACAGAGTAGAGTCATATAGCCAAGCAAAGAGATATTTCTTTAAGGGACCTAGAGGAAATTTTTTACATTTTCTAAAGTTGAGAATCAAGATGTTATTGCATGAGAAGACAATCTTGAAGATATAGTAGATTGGTCGGATCTAGAAAAAGCTAATGTTCAAGAATTCGAATAGCGACAATGACACAGAGGTTGGACATATGCATAGTGGGGGAGTGTTCAAAGAAGTTCACCTTGCGAACCTGTTTAAGCAGAACTATGGGGACGAGGGTTTCTACAATGGAGAAGAGGTAGATCTGATGGACGAAGAGAATTCAAAACCCATTAGGGCAGAGGAAGGGAAAGCTGAAGAGCTGGAAATTTCAGGAACTGTGCAGACTATTGAAGTAAGTACTATTATCCCTCTTGTTGATTTAGTAGCATTAAGAAATCAGAGTAATCCAAGCCACCAAAGCGTCCACAGCACTTTCACTAGTAGTCCACCACATACTCAGTCAGGAACCCTAGGAAGATCTATGGAAGATGAGATAAGGCTCCCTATTTTTAGGGGAGATGGATCTGAATATCCTGATAAGCATTGGCTCCTATGTGAAGCCATATGGAATATTAAAAATGTCACTGACAAAGTTGTCAAAAGAACCCAGTTTACTACCACCCTAAGGGATCATGCATTGAACTGGTACATGAAGCTTGTCCAAGAACTTGCACAGCCTAAGCCACTGAATCAAATTAAGAATGTGTTGATTGCAGAGTTCAAGAAACCCAAGTTGGAGTCACAATGTATTATAGAGCTAAAAGAGATCAAGCAGAAGGTAGTTGAACCCGTTTGGGAATTCAATTTGATATTCAAGACCTTAATAGGATGATTAAATTTTCATATCCCAGATGAACAGAACAAAGATTGGTTCATTGATGCCCTCTTACCACACATCATATTTCCTCTGATGCAACAGAATATTGCTTTATAGGCTGAGGCACTGGAGATCGCCATGAAGCTAGAATCATCCCCTATAGGAGAATCCAGCTCAAGTATGAGTCAGATCTTGAGTCAGCTAACTATTTTGTCTCTGCAGGTCAAGGATATGAAGAAAGACAAGGGAAAAGATAAAAGAGAAGACATATGGTGTGTTAGATGCAAATTAGAAGTCCATGACAAGGAACACTGTCCCCTATTCAATGAATACTTGGCTTCTAGAGCTCCGAGCTGTTTGAAGCAAGTCATCTTACCCTGGTGTGAGGTATGCCTAAATAAAAATCGCCCTGGTGAGTGCTACTATATGGAAAAATATGTTCAGACACCCACAAATTTGTATTGCACATTCTATAATTTTGTGGGGCATGATGATAGGGATTGTAGGACTTATGATCTCATGAATGAAAGTTGAAGAGACATATACAAGATTCAAGGTGAAGTACAACAAGAAGGAAACACTATGCAGTACAAGTCCCTTGGGAAAGGAAACTTCAATCCTCGTGGTGGATTCAAAGGAAGAGGACGACGAGGAGGAATGGGTCAAGGCCAAGGATAGATAATATGTTATAACTACGCAAAACCAAGACACCTCGCAAGGGACTTCCAGAACCCTTGCACTACTTGAAGTTATTGTAGCTCGTTTGAACATGTTATAGAAGATTGTCCTATGCTGTTAGCTAAGATTCATGAAAGACAAGGACCTCAACAAAACCCACAAGTGAAACTGATATATGCTAAAACTTGCGGATAAGACCCTAGAGTTGTTGTTATCACTAGAGGAGGCGCTGGTATAGGAGAAGACAAGACGCCCCAAGGAAATATTGCAGAGGACTCGGGATTCAGGAAAGTTGCAGAGAAGACCCAAACATTTGATGCAAAGGAATAAAGACAAATATTCGAGGAAAGAAAAGAGTTCAAAGAAGATTAAGGGTCTTCATCAAAGACACGGCCAAAAGTAAGAGAATATGGAATGCCTCTAGAATTTGATCAGTCTTCTTCGCTAAAAGAAGGAAAATAGGTAAGCAAGCTCATGGACTTTTTATACACTTGTATTAAGTTGATTCAGGATGAAAGCATTGTACAAGAGCTACAAAATTTAATCAGACAGTATGAGCTAGTAAAGATAGACCCCTTACTGAATAGGGTAGTACACCAAATCGCTAAAAAGAGAAGGTTGAACAAGGAACTACACTTGAATGCTCAAATAGGAGAATATGATATAGACTATGTGGTCCTCGACTTAGGGTTGGAGGTCAATGTCATGACTAAGCAAACCTAGGCACTGATGGGAAAACTAAAGTTGATCTATTCCCCTATCAGGCTTAGGATGGCTAATCAGCAAGCTGTAAGCCCCTTTGGCATACTGGAACATGTCCCTGTGGACATCGACGGAGTAAGAACGTTTGCAAATTTTGAGGTAATTGAGATAGTTGATGATAGTTGTCCTTACCCTGCGCTGTTAGGAATTGATTGGGCTTTCAATAATTCCACTGTAGTTGATTTAAAGAAGATACGTATGAATTTTGAAAGAGATGGCCTTTGAGTCATTGTGCCTTTAGATCCAGATGAAGGTCCGCGATACATAGAGCCCATCAGAGAGTAAGAACATGCATATGAACTAGAAAAAATATACAAGCTAATAGCCTGACAGCATGATTACATTAATCCTACAGTCAATGGAAACCTAAGCTGGTGAAGTGACAGTGCATGTTCATCAGACTCAAAAGAAGCACTAGAGAACTGGCAGAATAAAATGTATGAAGTATCTACAAGAAGATGTGCTATATTAACCATAGAAGTTCATTGGATCGACACAACAGTAAGTAACTTACCCACCTTTGATGGTCTAAATCCTTTAGAAACCTTCTTGTCAGACTTTGAAGAAAGTGTACCAATACAAAAAATATTTTTGGCAATGGATGAGGCCTTGAAAGCCACACCAGCAAGATGGTGGGGGACACATAAACACAACATTACATAATGGGTACAATGTTGTACCCTAATGACAGCGCGGTTCTCAGCACAAGTAGAAGGATGCGAAGTTCACTACACAGGTCGAAGTTGTCCAAAGGACCATGTGAGAAGTTGTGAGGAATCCTGGAGAAACATTCCTCAAGAGCAATGGGTGCATAAATTCATTAACACCCTGGACACGACACCTATCAACGGGTACCTTCAAGCAGAGTTGCGCCTCGTCACTACAGATTGGGAAGGTATATTTTGTAACTAACTTCTTATTTGAAAGTCAATTTCCTTCAGTAGATCAAGAATTACAGATTGTCAGGCAGAAAGTATTTGAGGAGGCCCCTAGCTTCCCTATAGAACAAGAAGAGGATGAATGGACTGCACCTCTCCAGAAACTGCAAGGTTGTTACAACATTAATGTTGATGAGGACGATGATCCTAGGAAGGTGAACATCGCTGAAACATAAGGCCAAAGAGATGTGGAAGGACCAGAAGTTGAACTACCATTGATTGGACAACCAATCAAGATTAGGAAAGTTAATATTGGAACAGAGAAAACACCAAAGCTTGCAAATGTTGGAGATTACTAGGATGTTGCTACCATTGACAAAATTACAGATTTACTGCATGAATATCAAGACTTGTTTCCAACCAAGTTCACTGATATGAAGGGCATTAAAGGGCCTATGGGAGAGATGAGGATCCCTTTAAATCCAGATGCAAGATGAATCAAACAAAGACCTTACAGATTGAACCCTAAATATAAGGAGAAAGTGAAGATTGAGCTTGACAGAATGCTAGAAGTAGGGATTATAGAACCTGTCAACGAATCAGAATGGATTAGCCCTATGGTGGTACAAGACAAGAAGACATGAGATATCAGGATATGCGTAGATCTCAGGAAGTTGAATGATGCATGTTTGCATGATCCCTTCCCTACACCATTCACTGACGAAGTGTTAGATAATGTGGGAGGCCAGGAGGTATATCTTTTACAGATGGATTTTCAGGATACCATCAGAATCAGATTGCCAAGGAAGAATGCCATAAGACCACATTTGCAACAGAATGGGGATCCTACCAATATACAATGATGCCATTTGGATTGAAGAATTCCCCAACCATCTTTTCCAGGGTGGTGGTCGAAGAATTCAAGGAATTTTTGCATAAATTTATACAAGCCTATTTTGATGATTGGATTGTTTTTAGTTTATTGAAAAATCATATTAAATGTCTAAGGATAATGTTGGATAAATGCAGGCAGTGTCAAATTGCCTTGGACCTGAAGAAATGCATTTTATTTTCACCATTTGGAGTATTGTTAGGTCATATTGTATGCAAGCAAGGATTGTTGGTAGATCCATCTAAAATTGCCATTATAGTTGATCTACCCCCTCTGAATTCAGTCAAACAGTTGCACATTGCACTGGGACATACTAGATATTATAGGAAGCTCATTAAGGGATATGCCCAGATTATAGCACCCATGGAGAATCTTTTGAAGAAATACTGTCAATTTCACTGGACCGAAGAATGCCAGCAGAGCTTCGACACAATGAAACAGAAAATGGTCATTACGCCTATTCTGGTTTTTCCAGATTGGAGTAAGGTGTTTCATATGCATGTCAATGCATCTTCCATTGCATTGGGAGTTGTGTTAGAACAACTAGGTGAAGGAGATATCGACCATCTGTCAGCCTTTTCCAATAGGAAGCTATCAACTGCAGAGATTAATTACACCACTACTGAGAGAAAAGGGTTAGCCATGGTGTATGCACTGCAGAAATTTTTCCACTACTTGTTGGGAGGGCACTTTAAAATGTTTATTGATCACTCCACGTTGAAATACCTATTCAACAAGCCAGTGTTGGGGGGAAGAATGTGCAGATGGCTTCTTCTATTTTAGGAATATGACTTTGAGATTGTAGTTAAGCCAGGAAGAATGAACAAAGGTCCTGACCACTTGTCAAGGTTGGAACATGGCGAAGATTCGACCAGTTTGGAGGATGCATTGTTGGATGCACAATTACTAGTCATTAGAAATATTGATGACCACTTCGCATAGATAGTCCAGTTCCTATCCACAAGAATGGAACCTAGCAAATATACAATTCCTGAGAAGAAACAACTCATAGTGCACACTACAGACTTTTCACTTATAGCTAGACATCTATATAAGATGGGACCTAATGAGATATTGAGAAGGTGTGTTATGGAGGCAGAGTGACCACTGATCCTCGCAGAATCTCATGAAGGCATCGCAGGAGGAAATTACGCAAGGAAAGAAACTGTGCATAAGGTTCTTAGAGCTGGCCTTTAGTGGCCTATCTTACACAGAGATGCTAAAGACTATTATAGAGGCTACGATGTATGCCAAAGAGTTGGGAAACCATACAGAAGAGATGAAATTCCATTAGCACCACAGATGACCCTACAAGCATTTGAGAAATGGGCCATTGACTTCATGGGACCTATAAACCTGCTAGGAAAGTGCACAGGAGAAAGGTACATAATTACAACAATAGAGTACTTGACCAGATGGGCCAAAGAAAGAGAATTTAAGGAATGTAGTGCAACTACAGCTGCACGCTTCATATTCAATGACATCATAACTAGGTTTGGATGCCCAAAGATCCTTATGAGTGATCAAAGCACACATTTCATAAATAAGACTATTGAAGCCTTGACTGAGGAGTTTGCAATCCATCACCAAAAGAGCACACCGTACCATCCACAAGCAAATGGGACAGTTGAAGCATTCAACAAAATTTTGGAGACAACACTAACCAAGATTTGCAGTGTGAACAGGGATGACTAGGATTTAAGAGTACCAGTATTATTGTGGACCTATAGAACTACTTGCAAGAAGCCAACAATGCATACCCCCTTTAAGTTGGTGTATGGTCTTGAAGTCATTGTCCCAATGGAATATTTGGTACCAAGATTAAGAATTGTTTATTTTACAGATATGGATGACACTAGCATTTTTCAAGAGAGGCTTGCGCAGTTGATCGAACTCGAAGAAGACAGATTTATCGCAGGCTTCCATCAGCAGGTACAAAAGGAAAGAGAAAAGGCCTATCATGACAGGCACATCAAGAAGAAGGAATTTAAACAAGGCGATCTAGTATTGGTATATGACAGTAAGTTCATAAAACATCCTAGGAAGTTCAGAACGCATTGTCTTGGGCCATATGAGGGCACCTATGTTACAGAGGGAGGATCTGCGTAATTGAAGACTCTCAATGGAGAATGGAAGGAAGGATTTGTGAATAGGAGCTGGCTCAAATTGTATCATGACAACCAGCTGCCCCGCAACTCTAAGTAAACGCAAGAGGAAAAGGGTCTAGGTACCAGGTGCAGTTGAAATTGGGTACCAGACATAGAAAATACAGTCTGCACAAGGAAAGAGAAAAGGCATTAAGAAGAAAGCAAAGGCTGCCCTGCGTAGTCTGAAGTCGAAGTAAAACAGGAAGTTGAGATCTGAAGTGCCTCGGGACGAGTCACAGGTGAGTGTTGGGGGCTTGATGGCCCTTGGTTATGGAAGTACGTGAAGATCAAGGAAGAAAAGGAAAAATGTGAACTTCGTGGAAGACACAGTGACTATAACTGGGTCGAAGTGAACAAAAGAGAAGAAAAGGCGGAACAAAGTAAAAGGAAGAAATATGTTGGATGAGGAGATTGGGGATGAAAGATAAAGAAAGAAAGAAGGATCATGGACAACTCAGAAATCGGAGAAAGACACCGTTGGATTCTTTGGAGCATTGTGAGAGAAGGAAGGAAAGACAAGCTGGCAAAGCCCTGAAAATGTGGATCAAGTTGACCTAGGGTTTTAGACACCTAGGGTTTTGGTATCTAGGGTTTTGGACACCTAGGTTTCAACCTAGGGATGTCAGTGAGCTATTGTAATGTATAAATATAAAGTTCAACAGGACCTGGGTTGGTTTTTTGTTAATGTTATGATTCTTGTTGTTGTTGAGGGTGATTGAGCGACTAATATCGAGTGAGAAAGAAGTGTTGAGTATGAGATCCTTATGTATTATAAGATCTTCAGCTGGGTGCAAATATCAAACCTGCAGTTAGGTGTGTAGGGAGGGGAGAGATAGTGAGGAGAAGAAGAAGATCTGCTAGCTAAGAGTGTAGACAAAAACTATATGATTCATCTTAATACATTATAAAGCACAGTTTTTTGGACGTAGCCCTAGAGAGAGGGTGAACCACGTATATTTTGTGTTGTGTGTGATTGATACTCTGTTCTTTGTCATCTGATATGTTGTTATTTGCATTATTATGTTAGATCTACTAGATAGTTACGCAGAGTAGATCTGAGTTGATAAGTGATATAGGTGCATGTTGCATTGTTCTACTGTTAGATCCACTTGATATTCCCTTTGGTTGTAGACACCTATGTCCTACAACCCCCCCATAGCTGCTTCAAGTGAGACTTCGTATGCTTCACAGGTGTTGCCGAAAGGGCCAGTAGTTAAGGTTTTGTTGGTGCGGTGTTGTAGCATTGAACCCTGGGTCTGCCCCTGTGCCAACAACAACCATAGCTATAAAACAATAGCAACCTCACTATGAGGCCTAGGTAACTATATTTATACGTTCCTGGCTCTTCATCCATTAAAATGCATTACCAAAACCCTAACCCTAATGTCGTAAGGTTTTCCATGCATGCGTGCGTGCTACTTTTCCTTCCAGCTGTCACTTTCCTCAGGCATGCCTTCTTTCCCAAAATCACCTTTCTTTCCTCTTTGGCTTGCTTCCAACAAGCACCCATTACAATTTGGGATAAATATTCTTTGAGATTCTAAATCCCAACTATTTATAATCGTCCATTTCTAAGAAATAAAATTGTTCTAAGTAGATAAGATGATTAGGAAGCTTGCAAGCAAATTAGAGAGCTTGAATACAAATGGATCAAACTGTGTTCTTGTTAATACTATTGCTCAAGTTTTATGGTAATAAACCATGTTGAAATTAAAAGGGTAAACCTCACATGGTAATTTAAAACCATATTCCTCTAAACATGATTATAGTAGATATCAAATGGACATTACTAGATCTGAAGATGAACATAAGGAAAAATATTTTTCAAATTTGATTGGAAATTAATTTACCACCAAGTTCACATAAAAAATGAAGACACACACAGTGAATAGATCTTAGCGCAGGATCAATGAGTGCAGTAGATAGGGTTTGTCCTTAGTTGCACATTGTTGCTCCTCTCTTGTCATCAATGGGTGCCTTGGACCCTTCTATGCTACTAGTCCTTTCCTTCTCTTTCTCCCCTGCATAATTTCCTCTTCCATCTATGGTGCTTCCACAATCTAGATCTCTTTCCATGGTGTTCATCCCATCTCATTCTATTGGAGCATCCATGGGGGCTCCCCACCCATCTAGCTCTCCTTCTCTTGCAGGCATTGCAACTCTTTCTTCAGGTAGCATGATCTTCATGCTGGCCATGCCCAACCCCAATGGTGCCCCTACTATGGGCACTTCCAATGTATCTATCTCAAGTATCTACAACTCCAACCATTCTCCCCCCTCTGGGTAATTTGTATGGGGTGAGATTCACTAATATTTTGAACTCTAGATGTAAATCTAGTCCCTCCCCTTTGAATCAATTTATGGTTAATGAAGCTCTAGCCTTATCAATTTCAATCGTGCAAGATGTTATTGATTAGGCGACATTCTATAGCACCAATGGACTTGTGTGTTGTTTTAATGGCCTTTTTCCCCATTTTGGTGAATTTTCATGAATGGATATCAAGTTCTTAGAAGCTTGAAATAAAATAAGAGGCATTTATTTACCCATGCACAAAAGGTTTCTTCATCATTGAGTTTTATCTAGCAGAAGAAAGGGATCTAATTCTAAGCTCAGGACCTTCATTCTAGGGTAATTCAAGATTATGTATGAAACCTTGGACTCCTTCCTTTGATCCAATGATGGATACTCTCTCCTTGACTTTGATGTAGGTGTATCTTTCGAATTTGCCCCTACATTCTTGGGTCTTAGCCTCTCTTCTGGCCATTGGAAAAACCCTCAATGAGTTCTATTATAGAATTCTAGAAATAAAAAATCACAACACTATAACATATGCCTGAATATGTGTGGAAATGGATGTCAGCAAAGGGTTTTCAACATAGATTAATTTGGTGGCCAAGAACTATTCCTGGACACAAAAGATGGACTATGAAAATGTCACTTTCCGTTGCAGAGTTTGTTATGAAACATGTCATATTGCAACACAATGTCCAAAAGCATCAAAGAATGGTCGAGCTAGGAAGAGTCAACACAAATCTACAAGGTGGGATGGTGCAAAGGAAGAACATTAGTTAATCAACGAAGAAAAAATACCAGATTTGGATTCTCCCAAAAAGGAACCAAATTTGACTTTAGAGGAATCAAAAGAGAAACCCTCTTAATATCTAGAGGAAGGTAGAGAATCCCCCTCAAAATAGGAATCTACATTGCCACTAGATCTAGAGTCATTGGAACCAACAATAGATCTCTAGAAAAAAATGGCTATTCTCCTCATTCTTTGATTAGAGGAGGAAAAACCTAAAAACCACTATAAAAATCCTAGAAATTTATATTATATATAGTTGTAGTATGTTTTTAATACAATCTATATCCATTTCTCTTTAAAAAAAAAAAACACAAAAAACATCCATTTGTACACTAATTCATTTTTATAAAAATGTAACACCATTTGAATTAAAACTAGGGTATATCCATTTTAAACCTAGACTTATCAAACACCCAAGGGATGCATATTACTCTCAATGCAAAAATAAAGATTATATCTTTATAACACATCATCACTTTATTATTAATTATATAAAAAAAATTATA
Organism: Picea engelmannii; assembly: GCA_009831015.1. Taxonomy (NCBI): domain Eukaryota; kingdom Viridiplantae; phylum Streptophyta; class Pinopsida; order Pinales; family Pinaceae; genus Picea; species Picea engelmannii. The sequence goes on along the minus strand of ML806342.1, from coordinate 127,747 downwards.
TATATATATATATATATATATTTTCCATCAACTACCTGTCCATGATTTTGCTTTTAAACTTCTTTTTGACAATCTTGATTTCTTGATTTAAGCTTTTTCTTCTGTAAAACTACACGTCCATGGCTTTGCTTTTAAAGTTTTTGACAATCTTGATTTTTTATTTTAGTTTTTTCTTACTGGGAACTACATGTCCATGATTTTGCTTTCAAACTTTTTTTTGTTTTGACAATCTTAATTTTTTTTTTTCTATGTGGGACTATTTTGGGATTAACCGTTCTTTTTCCAAAAAAACGTGTCCATAATTTTCTGATCTTAATTTTCTCTTTTTTTTCTTTGTGGGACTGATATGTCCAGGATGTTGGGATTAACTTTTTTTTTTTTCAAAAAGACGTGTCCATGATTTTCTGATCTTAATTTTCTCTTTTTTTCCTTTGTGGGACTGATATGTCCAGGATTTTGGGATTAACTTTTTTTTTTTTTAAAAACGTGTCCATGATTTTACGTAACCTTTTTGACTGTTTTGATAAAAAGTTGTTTGCATTCGAAAAACCTCCTAAATTCAATTCACATTCAGCAAACAAAATTAAGATACTGAGAGGCCATGAGTGGAGCGTTGAGGTCAAGAGGGAATTTTCATTTTTATGAACGTCATTTGAGAGTTTTTATCTCCATTCTTTTCATGATTAAGACTTGGAAAATTGAAGGATGATCAGTTTTAAACATTTATGTTTTTTTTAATTAAAATTTTATTGTTGATTACTGTCGCACCGAGATCATCGCCACCATGAGTATGGCCTCATGCAGTGCGTCATCTTCCACATCCTATTACAGATCAGTTTTGTGGTGAACGAATTGACAGGGCATCTTTTCAATTTAGCATGGAATTCAATATTGAACCGAAATTTCGCAAGCTCTTTATTTTTCCGCATGCAATTGTTTGAATTTTTAAATTCATTTCATCATTTCTACTTCTTTATTAACAAGCTCTTTATTATTCCGCATGCAAATGTTTGAATTTTTAAATTCATTTCATCATTTCTACTTCTTTATTAACTATTTGTAAGAGGGACTGTTTAAGGAATTCAAATAGTGTTGAGAGATGCATGCTATGTATGATCGGTCAAACTATTAGGTTTTTAGAAATCTGTTTTGAATTTTGAATAATAAGTTGGAAGGATATAATTTATATATTTTTAATTATCCAGAGTTTGTTGTATATATTGTAATTTTAAAAGATGAATAAATTTATTAATCAATTCCAGATTAGGCACATGGACCCCAACAGCATATTCAATCAGGCACATGGACCCCAACAATATATCTACATTAATCAGTAGACACATGGACCCCCAACTACATACCCCATGCCGCTAGAGAAGTGCTCTAGGTTTATAAGATACTTTTATTTGAAACATTACAAAGTGGAGATTTATGACAGAAATCCACGAAAACTAACTGACACCACTGTCGACCAGTAAGACATGAAAGTGGATGGGTTCCACCATTTTATTCCACCAGTTGATCATGAAAGTGATTGAAACGATATGGGTCCTAGTGCTGAGTATAGACCTTCCTTTACATCATTGGATCTTCATTGCTATCTTCTTCTTGTTGGAGAACATACTTTGTTCGGATAACCCAAGGATGCTTCTCATTTATGAAGTTTGTCATATACCCAATGCTTGAGATCTGATTAAGCCGATGAACATTATCTGAAAGATTTAAATAATGAAACATTTGTTCAACATTCAATACATCTGGATGTACTGCACTTGGGTTTAACCCAAATTTTTGCCACCAAGTCTCAAGCCAGGCTGGTTCAGGGTTGGTATTTGATCTGAAGTGACTAGAAAACTTTATCATGCAATAATAATATTTATACCTGTCACTCCATAAGCATATATGATCCCACATGGCTTGATACTAATGGTAATTTATTTGATGAGAAGGATCTTGTTGGGGCCAAGACTGCAATTCTCTCATTCGATTTATCATAAAATAAGAATGATCTGGAGTCTCTCGCCATTGTTGAGAATTTTGACAGAACCACCTTCTGAATGTAGATCTTAGTCTAGTGATATCTCCCATTTCTATTAGTTTTTCTCGAGCAGCAAGAGTAAAAGCTTTATGCATTCTCCCTATAAGATGTTGAGGAGGTATTACATGAATGCTTGTGTTAGAAGAGAATTCAGGCAAACCGAATTCAATTCCTTCAGACCATCTTAACTCCCAATGAGAATCCTAATTTTGAGAATAAGTTTCCCAGTCAAGATTGTCATCAACTTGTTCTGTCACTGGCCTGTTGTTTAGATCATCCCATGTATTGATAATGACCAGACTCTTAGGTTGGCTTGAACAAAACACAATATTTGACTATGGCTTTGAAATGAAGGCAAGTATCTTTTTAACAGGTGGATATCCTTTTGTTATGCTTGGAATCGTGATGGAATAGGCTAGGTGGCCTTAAGTTGTCCTGACGGATCAATGAGATTCAACAGTAGCAAGAAAAGGAGTTCCCAAAATACAGTCTACAGGCAGATCTGCCAAGAGAAACTTCATTCCTAAAGCATACTGGTCAAACCATAAAACACCTTTGGGAACTTCAAAATCAAAATCTGTAGAAACATTCCCTAGTCCAATG
>ML806342.1:98225-108651 GCA_009831015.1 Picea engelmannii | reverse complement strand
CTCCATCCAATTCTAGGTTCTTCAAAAATATGATCACTACGTCATTTTCAAGGGAAGAAAGGAAACCTTGAAATACTTTGCCTTGTTGGGAATGTTGTTGAACATCTGCATTAGTTTTAGGAGAAGGGAAATGACCTTCAAAGGCAATTTTTTGATTATATTCTTCTTTAATATGATGGTTAAGCGCAGGTTTCCACTCCGAACTTTCCAAGTAATGATCCTTCAATGCATGTGAGTGTAGTCAGTGTTCTTCAATGATAACAACGTTTTCATGTAAAACAATACTACTGTGAATAAAGTCAGGACTCCCTATTTTCTTTGAAGTGCCATGGTTTTCTCTTAACCTTTCAAAGGAAGAAAAACATAAGGGGAGATAGTTTTTATCCATAAATCCACTATTTTATTCATGCTTGGATACTTTCTAATTTGAAACACTATTTTGTTTCAACAGTTTGAATGAGGGAAAACACAATGGCAAGGTTCTGTTACTTGACTCAAAACCTTCTTCATTTTCTCCAGTGTCATCATAGGTACATTTCTCCATCTCTTTGGATTGTTGGACATGCTCAATTTCATCTTTGTCTTCGATCAATGAATGCACTTATGAATTGACAAGGTATTCTACAAAATAAGGAATAGGGTCATCAAGCGCCTGAGAAGAGTGCTCCAATATCTTGTCAATCTGTTTCATTGGTTTGGTGTGACATTGCATCAACATAAATTCTCTTGCTTCAACAATGATTGGAGAATTCTCTCTCAAAAATTTGAATGCAACAAAGAAAAAGGGTAGAGAATTTTCTTCGGCTGATCCAATACTGTCACATACCCACTACCTGAATCGGATTTGTCCTGGTCTTCTGCCGAATCAGAAGCCCTAATCAACCATGGAGGACTAGCGTAAGCTGGCCCTTTATCTCTTTCCGCTCCCATGAGGTCACGGGTCACGATCACAGTCTGAATGAACGCATTACTTCTTTCATAATTCACACCTCGGCCCTATAGTGATGTCGAGTCGTTTGACTTGGCAATCGCCGAATCCCAACAGGGCTAGTGATCGGCCAATGGGGACGAATCCCTATAGGGTTAACAAATAGCTAATAGGAACAAATCCTAACAGGGTCATAGAACAACCAATGAGGAACGGCCCCATTGCGCGGTTAAGTGGAATATAGGTGGCAGGGAGGGAAACACGACACAATAGTCAACATGACAGGAGGGGTCCCACTTCACACGCCACACTATTCCAGACCCCCCCACTCCCCCATTAAAGGCAGAATGGCAAGGGGCGTCCAGAATCCACCTGAGAGTCGTTGATCATGATGAATTAATATCGACCGTTCGAGAGTTGCATGTCCAATTCCGGACCCCCCCCATTAAAGGCAGAATGACAAGGGGGCTCCAGAATGAATAATCAGCCGTAGATCTGAGCTGGTTGACTCTGGCCATCCAGATCTGCTCGCTACTTACCTTTATGCGCATTCGCACCCCAGCGTAAAGCTGGCATCTCTACCTCACATCGGACAGTCATCCCAGACCCAGGATCCTCCGAGAGGATCCTGACCATTCGTCAGAGCCTGACCACATGCTAACATCTCGAGGTTGATAAGTTTGGACTTCGGGGTTTGAGAGCATGGGGTAACATGTCCCTTCGGTATCCCGAATGTCGAAACGCCGAAGTGTTGAACAAACCTTAATCGGAGAATAGCCCCTTGGGTTAAGCATTGGTCGATATGACCTCTTCCCATATGACCACAACCTCTCTTCTGTCGAGATTTATCAAGGTGAGAGCTCGACCTATTGTCAACAGGACTCTCGAATCCCCGATTCCTGATTTCCCGAAACGGGTAATCTCTCGACACGTCACCTCCTTAAATCGGACGACCCACAAATGCTCCGGGGTTTCCACCTTGGAGAGTCTTGATCCCTTGTCACCAGGGCTCCCAATTCCGTGATCTCCAATTTCCCGTAATGGGAGATCTTACGACACATGGCCTCCATCAATCAGATGGCTTAGATCTATCCCGGGATTTCCACAATGGAAAGTCTCGATCTCTTGTCAACAGGAATACCGATTCTGCGATCCCCAATTTCCCGTAATGGGAGATCTTACGACACGTGGCCTCCGTCAATCGGAAAACTTAGATCTATCCTGGGATTTCCACAATGGAAAGTCTCAATCTCTTGTCAACAGGAATCCCAATTCCGCGATCCCCGATTTCCTGAAATGGGTGATTTCTTGACACGTGACCTCCATTAATCAGATGGCTTAGAACCGTTCTGGGGTTTTTCTCCCCTAATACACTGGAGTCTTATCCCTTGGGCAACTCCTGACAGATCCAATGGCTGTTGGGTTCTTTAGCCAAGATCTGATGATCCATCATGGTTCCTACCCATGCATTCTTCCATGACGCCCTGGGCGTGGAAAAGATCCACGGTCCAGATACTCTCATGAACCTTGGGGATCTACGGTCCTAAACTCTTCGCTAGCCACGAAGACACAGGAAAACAAAGTAGTACGACATTTAATGCCCTACTTTCTCCTACCAATCTAACGGTCGGGTGTGTTCGCAGGTTCCCTGACGAAATCTCCTCCGTCGGTCAACACCTATCAGGGACAAGGTATTTAACTTTCGAGCTTCCTCTTACCAAATCTAATGGTCACGAGTGACCACAGATTTCCCGACGGGATCTCATCCGTCGATTCGTTGCTTCATACTTAAGTTGTCATCTTGGTTTTCAAGAGGATCGTTCCTCCTCATGCAGGGTCGCTAAGGCCTTATGCCTTCCCAACTGCCTTCCTGGTTCTTGATGGAGTTTTCAAGGAAGGTATTTCTATGGGGAGGTTTACTCAGGGTATTACCTGAGGTATATAAGGATGTCATCCTCCCGAGAACCAGATGTGAAGTCTGAATTTGATCAGTACGCACACAAATAATGGATTCATGAAGACATAAAACATACGTAGTCTTTCCATATAAATATACAACTACTAGTACTGATCAGAACACCATACAGTCCGTCTTATAATGAAATCATCCACAGTTTCACAGCTTATGAGAATAACTATCAAAATAAGCACACACGCATATATATATATATATATATATATATATATATATATATATCAAGATGCCAGAGGCAAAACACTTATCAGAGATAACACCAAGGTCAAGCAACTGTTGAGAGGGGTGCTCATTTCCACCCAACCATAGGCTTAGCGACTCCCAGCGGATTTACCACTAGCCACCCCCGAGCTGAGACCACGATGCTATGAGACTGCATCTCCATTTTCCAGTGACCAGGACCGAAGGTTGCAATCCTTCCTCTCTGCTATCACTCACTCTCCGTAATGCCAGAGTTCCCCCTCGCGTCTGCCCCCCACAATCGCTTCTACCCCACGCCTTATCCTCTTGCGAGGTTGCGTGTGGCGCGATTACCCTCACGCTAATCAGGCCTAATGACTCTACGGATGGGAGGTTCATATTCCATCCCTCAATAAACCATCTACCTACCAACCTGTGAGACATTTAATTCAGAGCCAGCGAGCCGCTTTTGGTTCTCAGGGCCAGTGGAGTCCAAATATGGTAATAATTCTCGGTGTAAGTTAACGCCGCCTTTTCAGGTGCCTTCAACCGCCATCGTGGTCTCTTTTTCTGCACATCCCCTCTCATCAGTACTGCAATAAATTCAAAATGTTATTCACATTCATTGACCTTTTTCCTCAAGGTTCATTTACATCACATATTCACATTTATGAGTTTTCCATAGTTCTTGGCCAATCTAGTTATATTTACAAGCTGGGGGAAATAGGGTGTTACAATTCCCTCCCCCTTAAAAGAAACATCATCCTCGATGTTCTTATCTACTAACATGAATTGCAAGTACAGAAGTAAACAAAATCGGATATGCCTGCCTCATGGAATCCTCCATTTCCCATGTAGCCTCATCTGGGCCAAAATGTTTCCACTTCACCTTGACCTGTGCAATGGTTCTGTTCCGGAGTGGGGTTTCCTTTCTGTCCAGTATGCATTGGGGTTCTGGTAGAAATTCTCCCTCCGGTTCCACCTAGATCACAAACCATTCAATTATATGATTAGCATCATGTACATATTTCTTCAATAATGAAACATGGAAAACATTATGTGCTTTTACTATCGGAGGAAGTGCTAGCCGATAGGCTATAGTTCCCACTCTATCTAGAACCTCAAAGGGTCCACAATACCGGGGTGCCAACTTGGCATAAGCTATCATTTTCAGGGAACTCCTTTTGGGCTTAATTCTGAGATATACATGGTCTCCCATTTTGAACTCTCTTGGAGTTCTCTTTTGATCAACATAACTTTTCTGTTGGTTCTGAGCAATCTTCAGATTTTTATTTATTTGAGTCACTTGTTGTTCCATTTCTTTCAACATATCAGATCCAATAGAAATCCTATTTACAGGATTACTCCAGCTGATTGGAGTATTACACGGCCTACCATAGAGGACCTCGAAGGGACTCATCTTTAAGGATGCTTGGTAGCCATTGTTGTAGGCGAATTCTACCAATGGTAGGTCGTCTTCCCATTTCCTGGGTTGATGCATTACATGCATCCTTAACATATCCTCTAATATTTGATTCACTCTTTTTGTCTGTCCATCGGTTTGAGGGTGATAGGTGGTGCTAAACAACAATTTGGTCTCCAAACCAACCATCAGTGATTTCCAAAAATTGAAAGTAAATTTTGTGTCTCTGTCAGACACTATCTCTTTTGGCATACTGTGCAGTCTGAACACCTCTTTCATGAATATTTAGGTGATATCTATCACCTTGCAGGTTGATTTGACGATGACGAAATGAGAAGAATTGCTCAGTTTATCCACCACCACCATAATATCATCATTCTGTTTGGTTGAAGTTGGTAATCCAGTGATAAAATCCATGGAGATGGTTTCCCATTTCCATTCTGGGATGGGTAAAGGGTGTAATAGTCCTGCTGGGTGTCGATGTTCTACTTTAACCTATTGGAATTCTATGCATTTGGGCAAATATTTGGCTATGTCTTTCTTCAATCCAGGCCAATAAAATTGTTTCCGGGTGGCAGTGATAATTTTCTGGTATCCTGGGTGACCAGTGTAGGGTCTTTTATGTAGTTCATCCATGATGAACCTCTTCAAGTCTTCACAATTTGGAATGTACAGTCTATCTCTGTAAGTGAGCAGACCTCCTTTGGTCATCTGGTATCCTTCATACTTTACTTCAGAGGTTTCTTGCTATAGATACAGGGTCACAGTTTCAACAAAGGGATCTGTCTTTTGTGCATTTGTGACTCTGTTATTGACATCTGTCTTGCAGGTACTCACTGCTACCAGGTGAATCATTTTCATGCTTCTGCTGAGGGCATCAACCACCCTATTTTATTTCCCTTTGATGTGTTTGATTTCAAAATCAAACTCACTAAGGAGGGCCATCCATCTAGCTTGTCTAGCGTTGAGCTTTGGTTGGTCAAACAAATATCTCAATCCACAGTGATCTGTCATAAGTACAAATCTTCTTCTCAAGAGGTAATGCCTCCACATTTTCAAGGCATGCACTATGGCAGCCAGTTATAGATCATGAGTCACATAGTTGACCTCATGTTCATTCAATTTTCGGGATTTATAGCAGATCACCTTTCCTTCCTGCATAAGGACTCCTCCGAGCCCTTCCTTACAGGCATTTGTGCACACAAGGAAGTCATCTTCTAGGTCAGTGATTTTCAACATGGGTGCATAGGTTAGTAGATGTTTCAAGGTTTGAAATATTTCTTCACATTACTGTGCCCACAGGAATTTTGTCCCCTTCTTCTGGACGGCAGTGATTGGACAACCAATCTTGGAGAATCCTTTTATAAATCTCCGATAGTATCCCACCAATCCCATAAAGGATATGATGTCTGAGACATCCTTTGGGGTAAGCCATTCCATGATAGACCTGATCTTGTCAGGATCTACTGCTACCCCTTCCTTGAACAGAACATGTCCCAAGTAATGTATTTTCTTMTGAAAGAAGTCACATTTGCTTAATTTAGCATAGAGTTGATGCTCTCTTAKCACTTGCAGCACAAGTCTGAGATGCTCTTCATGTTCTTCTCTATTCTTAGAGTAGATTAATATGTCATCAATGAAAACTAGTACAAATTTATCTAAAAATTTACTGAATACATTATTCATTAAGCTCATGAAAGTGGCAGGGGCATTGGTTAACCCAAATGGCACTACCACAAACTTATAATGACCATACAGTGTCCAGAAAGCGGTTTTATGGATGTCTTCACCCTTGATTCGGACTTGATGGTATCCCGACCTCAAGTCAATCTTTGAGAAAATAGACGCCCCTCCCAACTGATCGAATAGATCATCGATCCTGGGCAAGGGGTACTTGTTCTTTATGGTTACTTTATTAAGTTGTCTATATTCTATACACAGTCTAAGGGTGCCATCCTTCTTTTTCACAAACAAGACTGGTGCTCCCCATGGGGACACACTGGGTCGAATATAATCCTTATCCATCATTTCTTTCAATTGTAATTTGAGTTCCACTAACTCAGGTGTGCTCATCCGATAGGGTGTCCTAGACACCGGCACCGCTCCTGGTGCGAGCTCTATCGAAAAGTCAATGTCTCTTCTCGGAGGTAGACCCAGTACCTCTTCTGGAAACACATCTCTGTATTCTCTCAGGATAGGGTGATCCTCAGGGCTTGGTTTAGCACCTTCGATTGTTTTCGACACCTGTATTAATACAGGGGACATCCTTTTCGGCAATACGTTCTCATTTGCAGGGCTGATATTTGTCTCACCGAGACCGGTTTTCGGATCCCTTGAAGGGTTATCCTTTTTCCTTCTTTGCTCACACATTCTAAGGTTTTATGGTAACAGTCCAATTTGGATTTATGGGCGGCCAGCCAGTCCATACCAATGAACAGATCATATGATCCCAGGGGTAATACATTAAGGGTTTCTTGGGTGGGGAATTCACCTAACCTTAGTTGGCAAGCTGATATGACCTCTACTACCTTCCTTTTGGTGCCAGTGGCTAACTATCCCAACCATGGCTTGGTTTGTTTTTGTGGCTATAGCTTACACTTATCCACAGCTCTAGGGGCTATATAACTCAAATTTGAACCAGGGTCAATCAAAACAAACACTAGATGGTTGAAAATCATACCTTCTATTTCCACCACTAAAGCTTGGTGGTCAGCTTGGTTATTATCCAAAGCTGCATAAATCTATGGCACACTCCTTGCCACATCATTGACTGTGGTAGCTTCCTAAATGTTATAAACTTTCCAACTGTTTTGTTGTCGGTGTGGACAGTCTCTCAGGAGATGCTCTTCTCCGCAACCCCAGCATTTTAGAGGTTCTTTCTGTGGTTTATTAGTATTCACTGGTATAGGTGTAGAAGTTTTATTTCCGTCCACCGAGGGAAAGTTATGCTGGAGTACACTCCGGGCTGGATAGTTCATTTTGGGGTTCTTCTTGTAGTTTTTAAATCCTGAGGATTTAATCCCCTTTTTCTGAAATCTCGAACCACTCTTTTGTTTCCAGTCTCCATGAGACTCTGCTCGATGTCCATATTATTCATGACAATATGTTTCATTTCGTATAGTGTCTTCTAAGGTCTTTGGATTGTCGAATTCGATTCGGATACGATATTCCTTGGGTAACCCGCTAATGAAGCGTTGTGCCTTTGCCTTCTTTGCTTTGATGTAGGGAACATATCTCAATAATTCGAGGAATTTGTTGGCATTTTCCTCTATAGTGAGTTGCCCCAGTCTGAGTTCATAAAACTCTTTATCCTTCTCGTCGAAATATCTTTCCGACAAATACTTCTTCTGGAAGTACTTCTCAAACCGTTTCCAAGATAGGTCCTCCTCGCGGACCCCTTTTATATTCTTAAGGTCTTCCCACCAGATGGAAGCCTTTCTGTTTAGATCGAAAGTGGCCACTCGGGCCTTCAAATTCTCTGAAAAATCATGGACTCTGAAATATTTCTTTAGTCCAAGTAGCTAGGCCTTGGCTTCCTCTCCCTTCTTTATCTCACCATCGAAGGAGGGAGGTTTGGTCTTTCTGAATTCCTCAAATTTATGACTCTTGTAAGTCTTTTGCTTCTTCTGTTTTCTTCGAGAATAGGAACTGGTCCTACTGCTGGAAAAGCCTTCTGAATCGCTAGCTTCCTTCTCAGTGGAATCGTTCGGCACGGGTCCTTTACCTTTGGGGTGGACCTTTCTTGAGGTGCTCCTCTCAGTATGGTCACTTATACGACCATGTTTATGCACTTTGGGTTCATGCTGCATTTGTCGCTGTAGGTCGGATAAGCTCTGCAGTAACACTGCATTAATTTCGGTTTGTTTTTCTTGTTCTTTCATCATCCTTTCATTGTCGGCCTTGCAGCTTTGCAAATCAACCATGAGAATCCTCACAGTCTCGGCTAGGTCTGGAGGGGTTCCTATTGCTCTTCTTTCATCAGACTCTTCATCTCTATTGTGGGAGCCTTCTCCGATCTCTTGGTGAGTCACCATTCTTTGCGTCTATAAATTCCCATGGCTGATCATCCGCTTAGGTGAAAAGACAAACGTTGATTGTTAGTCAATAGTTAGATATATTTTAATAATCTGCGCATAATTTATAATTCTTTCACATGCATATGCAGTCGAGTTCTCATTTCCAAGTTTCAATCTTGGATAAGAGAGTTAAGATAGGGGGTTACTCCTTGTAGGAGTGCTTCGAACGGACCTTATGCGCAACTCGCACACAAGCCCAATCAGGCCAAGTGTTGTAACCATGCTCTGATACCACTTTGTCACATACCCACTACCTGAATCTGATTTTTCTTGGTCTTCTGCTGAATTAGAAGCCTTAATCAACCATGGAGGACCAGCGTAAGCTGGCCCTTTCTCTCTTTCCTCTCCCATGAGGTCGCGGGTCATGATCACAATCTGAATGAATGCATTACTTCTTTCATAATTCGCACCTCGGCGCTATAGTGACATCGAGTCGTTTGACTTGGCAACCATCGAATCCCAACAGGGCTAGCGATCAGCCAATGGGGACGAATCCCTATAGGGTTAACAAATGGCTAATAGGAACAAATCCCAACAGGGTCATAGAACAACCAATGAGGAATGACCCCATTGCACAGTTAAGTGGAATACAGGTGGCAAGGAGGGAAATGCGACATGGTAGTCGACATGACAGGAGGGGCGCCAATTCACACGCCACACTATTCCGAACCCCCCCCCCCCCATTAAAGGAAGAATGGTAAGGGGGGTCCGGAATCCACCTGAGAGCCGTTGATCATGATGAATTAATCTCGACCGTTCGAGAGTTGTGTGTACAATTCTGGACCCCCACCCCCATTAAAGGAAGAATGGCAAGGGGGCTCCGGAATGAATCCTCAGCTGTAGATCTGAGCGGGTTGACTTTGGCCATCCAGATCTGCTCACTACTTACCTTTATGCGCATTCACGCCCTGGTGTAAAGCTGACATCTCTACCTCACATCGGACGGTCATCCCAGACCCAGGATCCTCTGAGAGGATCCTAACCATTCATCAGAGCCTGACCACATGCTAACATCTTGAGGTTTATAAGTCTGGACTTCGGGGTTTGAGAGAACGGGGTAACATGTCCCTTCAGTATCCCGAATGCCGAAATTCCGAAGTGTTGAATGAACCTCAATCGGAGACTAGCCCCTTGGGTTAAGCATTGGTCGATATGACCTCTTCCCATATGACCACAACCTCTCTTCCATCAGGATTTATCAAGGTGAGAGCCCAACCTATTGTCAACAGGACTCCCGAATCCTCGATTCTCGATTTCCTGAAACAGGTAATCTCTCGATCCCTTGTCACCAGGACTCTCGATTCTACAATCCCTGATTTCCCATAATGGGGGATCTTATGACACATTGCCTCCGTCAATCGGACAGCTTAGATCTATCCCAGGATTTCCACAATGGAAAGTCCCGATCTCTTGTCAACAGGAATCTTGATTCTGCAATCCCCGATTTCCCATAATGGGAGATCTTACGACATGTGGCCTCCATCAATCGGACGGCTTATATCTATCCCGGGATTTCCACAATGGAAATTCTCGATCTCTTGTCAACAGGAATCCCAATTCCGCGATCCCCGATTCCCCGAAATGGGTGATTTCTTGACACGTGACCTCCGTTAATTGGACGACTTAGATCCGTTCCAGGGTTTTTCTCCCCTAATACACTGGAGTCTTATCCATTGGGAAACTCCTGACATATCCAATGGTTGTCGGGTTCTTCAGCCAAGATCTAACGGTTCATCATGGTTCCTACCCATGCATTCTTCCACGATGCCCTAGGCGTGGAAAAGATCCACGGTCCAGATACTCTCATGAACCTTGGGGATCTACGGTCCTAAACTCTTTGCTAC
>ML806342.1:49607-86058 GCA_009831015.1 Picea engelmannii | reverse complement strand
CCCCCTCTGCACTCCCCCACGTGGAAGAGTGTACATACTTCTGGGGTGTAAATACTTCATGGGGTATAAACAGAGCTGAAATTAAAAGACCTATAAATCAGGAAGATAATCAGGCTCCACAACCAACATAAACCACAACAAACAGGTATGACTGCAGAAATCGACTCAATTCCAACATATGCTATACAAACTAATGTGCAAGATAAGAAAGAGGCCTACCTCGATCCAAAGTTCGATGATGTTCAACCATTGAGCACTTTGACTCAAAGCTTTGTACCTGTAACAAGTTCTTAACAAACAAGAAGAGAAAGTATATAGTGATAATGTAAAAGGGGTTAGCACATCAGATAGCATAATCCATTAATAAATATTACAAACATGCCCATGGTTAATAATCATATATTTTCATGATACCAATAGGACAGAAAATGAGTATTTCTATTAATAAATGATCAGCAGAAGTGACAACATTATAGACTTCCGTGTCAGCACGGTTTGAAACCAAGAAACCAAGTTCCTTCCAATTGGGCCTCCACCACTTCAATCCTACACCAAAGGCAAGCTCGTAGAAAAGAGACAATGAGGTTATTGTTAGGTATGTATTATATTCTTTGCACGAGTTGCAGTGTCTGAGCGCCTGCGCCAGGCGCGTAGGGGGGTTAGAGGGGGGTGCAGGGGGTTCGGGGGCAGCGCCCCCAATTTTTTTTTTCTCGGCCCGACATATTTCCGCCGGGCCGACATATTTTTAGGACGACATATTACCGGGATGACATATTTTCGGGACCACATGATATTAGGTGGTTTTTAGGCACATGGTTTTTTGTCGATGGTTTTCTATTTCCGGTTAAGGAATTAGGATTTTAGACTAATCCAGGTCATTGGGTTAGGGTTTTGGATGCCGTTGGCTCCTATATGTATATTGTATTGTAAACAATGTAAAACAATGTATGAATATAATATATGCTGGTTTTCCCGGTTTGGGTTTCCAAGTGAAAAATCTTTGTGTAATGTTTGTATTTTCCATTGTATATTTTCTGTTCTTTTCTGAATATCAGTTTGTAGTAGATATTGTACAAGGTTAGAATTTACAGTTATCTCAACAATAGGGAAAGATCTTGGGGGCTGGACACTGTGTTCAGACTTGAGGGACAAAGGGATGTAGACTCAATGTGAAGTAATTTCTCCAGAGTAACTTTGCTCTCAAAGTTGAATGCTTTCTCCTCTTTTCCATAGCTCAGAATTGTGATTTTATAGTCTTCAAAATGAAATTGAAGGGCCAAGTTAGAATGTTTCCAGTATGTGGAAGGCCAAGGATCAAAGATCTTCTGTTGTGACATGGAAACCTGACTCCATTTTTGTATTTTCTGGCATAAATCCCGATGTAGGTGGGCTATAGTGGAGCATCCTGTGTATACGCATGTTGTATAGAAGATAGGGCACGTATATGTGGAAAAATATGTATTTTTGGCTCTGGATTCATAAAAAGGGGATGACAAGGCTGCATAGGGAAATGGAAAAATTCCCTCTGTGCAAGATAGCAATGGTGAGGCAAATATTGCTATAACAGATTCCCCCTAATGTGTGAGATCAGAGGAGTATCTATGATGGCATAACCTAGGAGTGGAGTGGTAGAGAACCAACTGGAAGAAATCAATTTCTCATTACATTATGTACTGACTTTGCATACATGGCTGCCAAGAATACAATGTAGATCCATGTGGAAAATATACCAGATAAGTGTATGTGGCCATGAATAGGTGTTAAAGGAAAATCTCCCTATGGACAGGTAGATCTCCTCTTGAGAGCTAGACTCTTAACTGTTAAGACATAAGATGCTTATCATGGTCACTGACTTCCTTTTATATCTAGATAGATTAATGTGTGAGGAGGGAGGAGAAAAGAAGTACCTTTTACCAGTGTTTGTCCCTGCACAGTCTGAGTTGAGATCCAATCTTTTGCTCCTCGATAAGCCCTGTAGACAAACAAAAGTACAACCACTTCCTACTCTACTGATATTAGCTTGAAATAGACCTATATATTAGAGACAAGTTCATGCGATATTAAGCACAAACTAGAAAGAAACAGGCCAAGCATATTATATTGATGAGAACAACAACGAAGGAAACTTACAACCATAGACGCGAATGCAACAACTTCATCAAGTCCTCCTTGTCTAACCCTTTCTCAAAAGACCCACGATCAGAATGACAATATCTTCACTGATTATTCCCCACTTCACTGTGTGTTTCCTATGAGATCATAGGTTTCATGCTTCCAATCATTCCATTTTCACCATGAGAGGGCCTGCTTATATAGATTTAGAGAGGCCCAACCACTAGAGATATCTTTGGGGTAAGTTGAGGATTTTCCTCCTTCAGTTAGGGATCTTCCCTAAGATCATGGCTTGACTAAGGATTCGAATTCAACTGCCTTCAAAGATTGAAGGGATCTTTCCCTCATTCTTCTCAACAAACCAATTGTTTCCCAGAATAGGTAATGCTCCTCCAAAAGGGCAGTCAAAGAGTTATAACACTCCCTAGTAATGTATAGGGGGGCGCCAACACTCCTAACAGTAGAAACGCTCCTCCAAAATGGTAGATAGAGTGTTATAATTCTCCAAGATAGTCTATAGGGGGGCACCAGCACTCCTGAGAGAGGTATAGGGGAGCGCTCTCCTCTATAAACTCAATTTTAGTGGTTCTTTCAAATGGAAAGAGGTTCATAAACCCAATTAACCATTCCTCTTCTTCCAAATCAAATGTTTGAGGTGTTTCAAATGTCCTTCTGAGGCCATTATAAGCACGACATAGGAATTATGGCAGTATGCTTCTTCTGACATTTGCGACACTTGCGACACTTGTAATGACGACACTTGCGACACTATCAAAGTGAGTATTTTTTATGTGTAACAGATTGCCCCCCAAAGTATGAAGTTAGAAGACGAGAACTGATAACTAAAATGATTTTCAGACTTTCAAGCAAGGGTATAGACGTAGAGAACATGACAAAAGCTACACATAAACATCCAACAAATATTATGACACGTTTCAAACCCAAGGCAGGTATACCTATGCTTGGGTGATAAAGACTTGCAAGATATGGCTGCCATAAAATACACTATGGATCCATAATTGTATTGATAAAAGGTATAGCCACCGAGGATACAGTATGGATCTATACTCCTATGACCTGAATTGATCGTAGCCATGAAGAATACACAGTGGATATACGAGATGACAAGACATAGCCACCACCAATACGAAGTGGATCTATGTGACAATATACGTGTCATTGTTCAAGAAAAACTCCTTCGCAACCTCGGCAAAGTACATATAAGAGTGATGACTCAACCCAGGGTCTTCTTACCGATCCCGATGTAGTACGAATCTAACCATGTGAATATATGTACTGATGTCGAACATGGAAGAAACCATTTGATTACCGGTCAATGATGTAAATTGTTAACAAGCACAAGGGAGATCACCATTGATGTCAATGATTCCCAAGGTACTCTAGTACATTCCAACGAATGTGAATGGATGAGATGAATTCGAACATCCATGGAATCATCCGATCAAAGGTCAATGATGTAAACCCACTGTCGAATTTGAAGAGGCTTGCCATTGAGGCATGTAGGTCCCAAAGTACTAATTGGTTTCTAATTCTAGTTCCTGGATAATGTGTTGAAGTCAACAGGAATAGACTCGTCGAAGGAGGGCCTTGATGTATCCCCCATCAACGACATGAAACGAACGCAGAGATGTAATTGGTAGATCAAATGAACATGGACTAACACAGATATTGAGACAAGATATTTTTTATGGATGACTCTCGAGGCGGATACTTCCCTTGAACACTAAGGCACGACAGCAGAAACATGACATGGAACAAAACTTGATGATGTAGTGGATGTTGTGACTTACGTCAGGTGACCCAAAGGAATATAGGAAACTCAAAGGATTGGCTCAATGAAGAGTTTTAGTGGA
Source organism: Picea engelmannii (assembly GCA_009831015.1). Lineage (NCBI taxonomy): Eukaryota > Viridiplantae > Streptophyta > Pinopsida > Pinales > Pinaceae > Picea > Picea engelmannii. The sequence goes on along the minus strand of ML806342.1, from coordinate 82,072 downwards.
TTAAAATGCGTGCAAAGACAAGGTGTCGTGTTCAAGGGCGACCATAAGAGTTACATGGTGATGTTCTCAAAAACTACTTGTCTTGCTTCTTTCAAAATTTTCCCCCATCCAGATAGATGAGTACCTCTTTTTTATTTAACGAGTTCAAGGAGGGTAACACATGCTCGATATAACTCACCTTCGGTAAGTTCCCCTTCCTTTGTTTAACGAACTAGAAGAAGTAAGGGTTTGGATCCATATGGTCCTGTCGATGTTTGTTTAGCGAGTCCAAAGACAGAAAAATTGAAGGTTTTTCATGATTATAGAGTCTGGAAAAACACTTAAAAGAGAACTCTCTCAGTTCCTTTTTCGTAAAGTTAGTCTCACGAGGCCGAAAAAGAGATAAAATACCACTCGAAAGATGCCCTTTCGAACCTTTTAACGAGTGTGAAAGGAAGCAAGATCACTCGACGATATTTTAATGTTTAGAGAGTCTAAAAAGAGTTTAAAGACGACTCCAGGGGGTTCCTTTTTCGTGTATCCATATGGGTCCGAAAAAGAGATAAAAGTTTACCTGGTGCGTTCTTATATTCTCGAGCTTGAGAACAAACTAAGACTATGCTCATGGATATGCCAAGGTAAAAAACGATCAAAACCGCTATGAAATCTGTAATGTCAAAACTGCAATCCAGAGGTTTAGTGAGGCCATCATATTTTTAAAGAAACCCAAAAGTAACTATACCTTATAAAAAATGGAAATTTGTAAATAGCAATACAAGGAAAAATCTTCAATTACCATTTCATTTGCATAAGGATTAGTAGCAGTGGAGATTCTCATTTTGGACATGGATCTTGTTTTGCTTGGCACCAGAGCTACGATTGATCATTTCTCTCGCTGCTTGGGCCAGGTAAATCTTCATTTCCTCCTATTTCAATTACACGGTTCAAAATTTGTTTTCACAGCAATACTTGAATAAAAAACTGAAGCCCTAGGTCGTCCAAAAGAAGATCAAATCAGTCCCTGTTCAAAACGATGGAAAAAGACCACCTGTTTACAAAAACACCTTAAGGAGGTTGTAGCATGGATGCCAACACGTTGATGCTTGAGTGGATTGGTCATTTTTTCTACGGAACACAATAAGAAACCCAAAAAATGCCCACGCAGCCATCGAATTGTGGATGAGAGTTATTTTAATTTAAAACATTTTATTGTAGGCTATGGGGCTACGTAGTAATATTGAGTAATAAAAAAGGGTCATGGTTCTTTTTGAACAACATAGACAATGAATTTCAATTTTTTTTTTTTTTTTGTTCAATTACTTAAAAAATTGCCGAAAGTGTGAATAATGAAGTTTTTTTTTTGCAGGTGATTTCGGCAACAATCATGATTGAATGGAAGGAATGGGAGCATGAACTCGATGATTTGGCTGCTTTGCAGAGTCCTCACACATGGGCCGTGTTGAGATATTTTGGTCTTCTCAAATTCTTCAAATTGCAAAAGATGAAGAAAGAGATCCTTCTGCTTGAGAATATGATCAGTTTGTGGGATGTCGCAGAGCAAGGGTTTCGAATCAGAACGTAGCTTCTAACCATAGAGTTGGAAGATGTATAATTCTTGATTGGCCTCTTGAAAAGAGGGGCTCCTATAGATTTTTTCGGATAGAGGGTGCTTCCTGAACCTGTGGATGTGTAGCTGGAACGTCATTGTGTCCCAGGAGCGAGACTGGTGGGAGGTAGAATCCCAATCAAGGATATAAGAGAATTACCCCTTCGGTCTATTGTGTTCTCCATCACGAGTGTGACAGGAAGCACCAACACACATCTGGCGTCAAGATCACATGTAGCTTATGGTGTACAGTGTTTAGAGCCAACACTGTTTAACTGGAGCGTAGGGTTTCTTTGGAACGTGAAGGAACAGATTTCGAGATGTAGAATGGGGCAGAAGTAGTTTGGATATGGTTCTTTCTTGGTCTCATTCTTCTTAGAGCGCATCCCTCAGATGCAACCTCAGATTTCATTGGCAGTACGACCAGTGGGAGAACCACGGATGAAACGATGGACTAGTCTGTCTCTGAGACTAATGGCAGAGTCAGAATTTCACTTCACTGATGATTTCTTTGCTTGGCTGAGACACCAATATCTTTGTATAGAATACTTTCCATATTCCGAGGTGGAATTTTGCGGGAGTATGGAACTGATTCTACCAGTGAGAGAAGGTTGGGATGTGTCAGGTGAGAGACCAAACAATACCTTGTCAAGTGTTTTTATGTTTTTTAACGTATGTATATATATTTTTTTGGGTATGTAGAAGAGTTTCTAATGGATGAATCATTTTCAACATGCAGACAAGGGAGCAGTGTGTCCGGCTGAGATACCAATACCGGGACAGTGCGGGGATTCTCAGGTTGTAGTAGATCCGGGGGCACCAGTGATAGGTCTCCAAGAGGTTTAAAGAAACCTTCAAGGCCTTACGATGGCTATCCCTCCTCTACGGAGGGGAGAAGTGACCTTACATCTATAGAGACACACTGTGGGGGTGCCCGAGAATGTTAACTCTCTACTAAGATGAGTAGTTCGCGCAATGATGTGTTACTCTCAGCATAATGCAGTGCAGAGAGATTAGAGTCTCTCTGGTGATTATATGTTTTGTATGACTTGTCGGACGATGTTGTATGGGTGTGAAGACCCAAAAATTTTCTCTTCCAAATACTTTTTTGATGTAATCAAAACATTTTCAGTCACATACACACACACACACACACTATATATATATATATAGTTCCAAGTTTTTACAGTGCCAAAAGATTTGTAAATGATGATGTCTTTAATGTGATGTGTTTTAATTTACATGTGGTGTACAATTTGTTTTCCTTCATGAAACCTTATCTATGGGCGAGATACCGATCCATGATGTAATTGGATAACGAATCTTAAATGTTGTTGAGTTCTCTTGGAATATGTCTGTATTCGATGTAATCAAATATTCGTTCAAGATGATGAACTCGTAGGTGGAGATGTAGCAGGATAGGATTACGAATAGCGTAGACACGATTAGGTTGGTAGACCACGAGTTGCGAGTCTAGGTTAAAAATCATACGAGAGATACCTAGGGAGGAGGCTTGGGTCAAAAGTTTGATGACAACATGATATTCTCCCATATTGTTAGTCGCTAGTCCTAAGAAAATACCTCCTGAACTCACCAACTCGTCAAATTGGTAAATGACCCATGCTGCAGAAGTAATGTTCTGGGTGTGTCGACTAGCGCCATCCGCAAAACCGACAAAGATAGGAAAGGAATACATCATCTGCACATGAAAACACAAGACACAGTTATGAGTGGCAAAGGTAAAAATTCAAGCACACAAAAGAAACTGACACACCAAACCAAAATACAATAATGTACAAAGTACACATGCTAGGTGATCTAGGCATAGTATTTTTTAAGGTAAATCCCGTTCCGGGGCTCTCCTAGGGAGATTCCATCATAATCGACTAACTCGTAGGCACCTCTGTGTAAAACACGTTTCACAATGTAAGGGCCATGCCACAGATGTTCTAACTTACCTGTCCCTAGTTTTCCATGGGCCTGGTCATAGACGAGGACTAAGTCTCCTTCTGCAAAATTCCTAGGATGGACGGATTTGTCGTATTGATTTTTTATCCATTTATGATGTGCCTCGTTAACGAGAGCGACATCATGACGTGTTTTGTCCAGTTTGGTCAGATATAAGAAACATTCTTCTTTGATAGAAGTATGGGGTAGGAGTTCTACTTTAAGTTTCAGAGATGGTATCTCACACTCGATTGGTAAAACAACTTCGATGCCATACACTAACTGGAAAGGAGTGAACCCAGTTGCGGTTTTCATAGAAGTACGGTAAGACCAGAGAGCGAAGAAAAGTTGTAGATGCTAGGATGTATTATTTTCCCCTACCATACATTGAATCATGGTTTTAAGGACCTTGTTGATGGTTTCAACTTGTCCGTTGGCCTGAGGATAGTATGGGGATGAGTTTTCATGGAGAAAACCCAACTTGGCATGCAATTCATTCATCATCTGGTTCTTAAAGTGTGAACCGTGATCAGTGACAATGGCGCGTGGTACACCAAAACGAGTTATGATGTGGTTAAAAACAAAAAGAGCTACGGTAAGACCATCGTTCAGAAAGGTAGGCATAGCCTCAACCCATTTTGTAAAGTAATCGACAACGACGATTATATAACTATGCCCCCCAGCTGAGGTAGGCTTACACTGCATGAAATCGATACCCCACTTGGAAAAGGGGATGATGGTGATAACGAGGTGCAGCATAGAAGGGTGGGTGTGTTCCTTGTTGTTAAAAACTTGGCAGGGTGGGCATTTTTTGACTACCGCAATACAATCTTTGAAAATTGAGGGCCAAAAATAGCCGAAACGTAAAATTTTCTGGACTGTAGCCATCCCAGAAAGGTGACCACCACAGGCTCCAAGGTGACAGTCATTCAAAACACGTTCATCCTCTTCATGAATCAAACATCATCGAAGGATAGTATCAATACCATGACAATACAAGGTGTCGCCGATGATAAGGTAACGACGAGAATGGTGGCGAATACGTCAACGCTCTTCATGGGAGATGTTAGGCTGAAAGCGTTGGGTTTGGAGATAAAGGAGGATATATCCATACCAAGGATCAGATGTGTTGATGAGGAAAAGAGTTTCGTCAGGGAGAGAATATCTGGGCTCAATATCTTCATTAACATGGGGAAGGTCACAGATAAGCTCCACAAACACCAAGGACTTTTTGGCTTTGGACTTCGCAAATTCAAGATCAAATTCCTGAAGGATGACGATCCATTTAGAGTATTTTCCCCCAAGCACTTGACGTGTCAAGACATGATACATGGGGTTCGATTCCATGATAATAGTGGTGGTGCGTAGCGGGATGTAATGGAAAAATATTTGGACAACGATGACAGCTGCCAGAGCCAGTTTCTCTACATGTGAATATTGGAGTTTGGGTCCAGATAGACCTTGCTCAGGTAATAGATCACATGTTCCTCACCGTTGGGGTCCTCTTGAACTAGCACCATCGCAATAGTGGAAGTGGAGGCAGCTAAATAAAGGATGTAGTCCTTTGTATAATCTGGAGGTTGCAACAAAGGTGCATGGTTCAAGGCATGCTTGAGAGCATCAAATGATCATTGAGAAATGTCATCCCAGATGAAAGGGGCATTTTTCTACAACAATTGCATGAATCCTTTAGTTATCTTAGTGTAGTTACAAATGAAACGACAAAGGAAGTTTGCTTTCCCTTGCAATCTTTGGAGTTGGGTCAAACTAGTAGGCGGGGGTCAGGCCAGAATAGCCTTAATATTTAAGGGATCCACCCGAATATCATCCTTAAAGACAATGAAACCGAGGAGTCGACCGGATTCGACAGCAAAAATACACTTATGTGGGTTCAAATAGATACAGTAAAACCGGCATCGAAGAAAAATAGCCTGTAGGTGATCAACGTGATCTAATCGATTGGATGAGTGGGTAGGTAAGTCGTCGAGGTAAGGTTCTGCAATATGCTTGATATCGTGGAAAGCATACGACATAGCCTGCTGGAAAGTAGCACCAACATTTTTGAGACCAAATGGTATCTTCCAATAGGCGAAGTTCCCCATGGGCAGATAAAGGTTGTCTTATGTTGATCAATAGGTAAAATTTCAATCTGGTTATATCCGGAGAAACCATCCATGAAAGAGAAAATTACGCTCCCAACACAATTATCAATGATCTGGTCGATGAAGGGCGTAGGGTAGTTGTCCTTTGGACAAGCCTTATTGAGATCCCTATAGTCAACGCAGACGTGAATGGTCCCCTATTTTGTTGCAACCAGAACAAGGTTGGAGACCCATTCTGTCAAGGGGACAGGATAGATAAAGCTAGATTTCAAAAGTTTCTCAACTTCTGCCTTTATAGCTGTGATTTTCTTGGGATGAACTGGGTAGAGTTTCTGTCGAACAGGCTTTGCACCTGGGTAAGTCTTGATTTCATGCATGACGATCAAGGGGTCGATCCCTGACATTTCTTCGTAGCTCCAAGCGAAGACATCACATAATTATTTAAAAAGAGCGGTGTAAGATACCACCTCTTCGGGTGTGCAATTAACACCAAGGTTAACGTTTTCCACAATGCCTTTCTTGATCTAAATATCAATAACGATCGTAGTAGAAATATTACCTAGATTCCCCTCAGAAAGAGTATCTTGTGTGAGGATGGGAGATTGAGGAGAATTGGTAATATCAGGAGGGAAGATAGAGCGTATGTCTTTGTGAATTTCTTATAGAGGCGGAAGAAAAGAGGATCGATGATGGTTATCATCCCAATGTATGTCRTCAATACTAAGCATTTCCATTATAGATTMATCAGAAGGAAAAATTTGGGAAATGTAATCGATTGCAGACGATAGGGAATCCAACCATGACGACATTGAGTAGGCATTGGGTGCCAATAGATGTGGGTTGTCCGAGGAGGGAGATGTAGATTGAATAGCAATGTATGCATCTTYGGCTAGGMTAAGTGGYATGGTGTCACCTATTACATCGAATTTCATAGGACTAGGTACAATCCAAGGGTCAGATGATTCCAAAGATTGATAAGCCATAGTTGAAATCATATTGACGGTGGAAATATGATGTGTGGTGGGTGGAAGTGGTGTAGGGAAGGTACTCATAAGGATAGAATCTTTCAACAAGCCAACACCAACACTTTCATACGTAATCTTGTGGTCTCCCAAAAATGGGATGTTGTTGGTAGCAGGAGCACGAGCATCAGGTGTACAGAAATCTAGTTGGTCGATAGTGACAATTTTGCCTTGATGAGGGAATTGTACACATCGAAACACCGACGAGGGGATGACAGTCATAGCGTAGAACCAAATTATTTCGAGTAATAGGTTGTAATTGAGGGGGGCATCGACCACCTCGACATCAAAAATAGCGGTTTTTCTGCCCAACTGAACGGCTAAGGATTGTAAAAGTCCGCGAGGATGAAAACCTTGGCCATCAAAAGCACGTAACATCATAGGGGATTTGTTAAGGGCAGGTGATTTCAATCCTTTCCAACAAACCAAAGACATGACACAAGTAGAGGCTCCTTCATCCAAGATAGTTCGTTGGATTTGTTGATTGTGAACAACAACATCGATTTGAAAAGCTAGTTGGTGGGAGAGTCGAGGCTGATGATCATCTAGATTAAACATGAGGTTATTAAATGACTCGGGATCAAAAGCATTGATTGCATCCAAGAGCGTTCTACATTGACTGGGACAGTGTTGTAGAACTTCCAAAGCAGACATAGCACACGGTGCTTGAGCCAAATCTTGAACGATGTTGTAGTTTTGGCTAGCTTATGAACTAGGATTGAAGGTAGATTTATGAATAGTTCTCTTAGGAGGGCATAAGATGGAGTCAAACAAAGGTTTCTTGATCTGGAGTGGCCCAGATGGAGGGCTAGTAGATGGAGGACTAATGGAAGATGGTGATGGGTTCGATAAAGAACCGTTAGTGGTCTTCAGCTTATCAGGTTTAACCAATGTGTCATATGTCGTAGTGTGAGTGGTCAGATTAATCTCATTAAACATGTAAATATGGGCACTTGTCGAGGCCTCATCATGGGATGGCTGGAACTGCCCCCTGGAGTGGGGGTTTGAGGAACCAAGGATTGCTGCTATGGAAAAGGCTGAGTGAGCACAACGGTTTGTGAAATTCCTTTAAAAAGATTGGCCACTTCTTCGCGATGTGGACAATCTCGGGTGTAGTGATCATCACCATAAATGAGACATGGGAGTTTCGGTTTCCGTTGTGGTTGTTTTCCAACAACAGGGGTTTGAGTTTGAGTTTTTGGTTGTTCATTGTTATTGTTTTTCTTCGGTTTATTTCTCATCTTCCTCTTACCTCTGGATTGTTGTGAAGGGGTCGATTGGACTGTATTCACCTTAGAGATCTGAGTTTGAGGGGAGGTAGAAGAGGGTGTGGTTGAATTGGGAGAAGATGTCAAAGCAGATCGTTGGGTTGTTCCAGTCGATTGGGAAGTAGATTGGGTTTTGACAGAGCCAATAAATCCATCCGCGTGCGAGGTAGACGATGGTTTGGATGGATCAGTAGTGGCACGGGTAGCATTTGGTATCAATTCGTACAGAGTACCATATTGTGAATAAACCAATTCTAAGTACCGAGCTCAAGCAATAGCTTCTTCCTCGATGACTACACCACCCATGGTAGCATCACGAGCAATCAGGGGTAACAATGATTTAGTGAACCATTCCGCTAATAACTGGTCAGGAATGATCGCTTTGATCAACCTTCGTCATCGTCTCCATTCATGAATATGATCAGAGATATGCACAGAGTTCATCTGATGAAGGGAGGTCAATAGTTCGGTACCCATCTCATATCGAATGGGTAGTTGGAAGTGTGTGAGGAAAGACATGGTAAGGGAGTTGAAATCTTGAAAAGAAGCACGTGGTAGTTCAATATACCACTTTGCTGCAGAACCCGTAAGTGTTCATTGGAAAAGACACAAACGTATAGAATCATGCATGAGGGAGTTTGATGAACACCACAAATGGAAATTCATCACATGGTTGTTTGGGTCTTCTCCGAACTTTCTGTCGAATTTTGGAATATCATAAGGAAGTTTAGATGGAAGAGCTGGCCAAACAGGAGAATGAAAAATAGGATCATTCGTTAACCGAGACAAGTCTGGGAGATCTAGAGTCACAAAGAAAGGTAAATGTCAGTTAACCTGCGAGTGATACTGGTGTGGCATAGGAACACCAGTAGGACCATATACTAGGTTAGGTGGATAATTGTAACCAGTGGGTCCTCCTTCATAAGGTTGATGTTGACCAGGGTACACATGATATGAGGGAGTTCGAGAAACATGTGCGAGCGGAGGATAACCGGATGGGTTTTGAATATTATAAGCTGGATTTGGTGTTTTCCTATAAGGAGGGTACACATTTTGTCCATAAGGAGGATATAGATGAGTCCATTAAGGAGGAAGAGGTTGTTGTGGAGCTTGAGAATTGTGTGCTCCCGAGAACTGTGGCTTTCCTGGAAAAGAAATATTCCACGGATTGGACGTTGTAGATGCATTTTGTCCATGCGGTTGATGGTGGGCTTCGGTTTGAGGCTGCCCCCCAACATGAGGTTTCCCTCCAAATGGAGGTTGTCCTTCGGTGGGAGGATCACCCCCAAAAGGAGGTTTCCCTTCGAAAGGAGGTTGGCCCCCAAATGGAGGTTGTCCTCTAAGAGGGGGTTTCCCCCCAACATGAAGTGGAGTTCCTGGAATTTGGGAACTAGACGTAAACGACTGACCAATGTTTCTTAATGGATTGAAGCCACCAAGACCGGTCCCTCCAGGTTGTTGTATAGGTATAGAACTTCCAGGCATAACTTGGGTAGTGGTGACAATGGAAGAATTCAGTGCTCTGTACCCAAAAGGAAGTGATGATGAAGGTCTAGGTGTTAGTGGTCTGCCAATTATAGCTTGTTTAACCACCACATTACCGGCGGGAATAGTCGAAACGTGAGGGACCATTGTAGAATGGGTCATTTGGAGAGAAAAAGTGGAACTTGGGCCAATGGATGACATGTTCAGATCAATAGACGGTGCGGTTGAAAAAATGGTAGCACTAGTAAAATGATCTAAGGGTATGGTGTAGGTAACAGGCATATCAACACCTATTCCTATTCCATAAAGATCACACATCGTGCGTGGTGGGCTTCTAACAACATCCACGGTTCAAAAGGGGTCTTCAACTAGAGGGTTTGGATGAGACCCAGTCGGAACGTCAGAAGGATTAACAATGACAAGTTTGTCGGCTGAATTTAGTTGGAGAAAACTCCTCTCATATCCCTCAAGAATGTGGAAAGCCTCCAAAGACTTTGAAACAATTCGAAGATTCTCTAAAGAGGTGGGAACTTCCTCCTGGGACATTATAATTTCATGAACCTCGCTCTGTTGAGGAGATCCCTCCATAAAATGAGGGGGTAAAGGGGTACTATCTTCCATATTTTCTGGAGGAAGTCCCTGTACCCTATGTGAATGGCGTGGAGGGTCGATGTTGGCGAAAAAAAATCGACGAAAAAAATCTATGGCCAACTACCGAAAAGAAACAACATACACTAATAGAATCTAGGAATCAAAACCAAGCAAACAAAACCTTCTCTCGATGACGTGCTAGTTGGTGATGAAATCCAACGTCGCGTGATCAAGTCAAGAAGGGGCTAGGATATGGTGGAATAGTTACAATGGTGACCTGCTTAACGAACTTTCACCTTGGTGCAAGCTTCCACGCAGTAATTGTGGATTTACCCTCCAAGGAGCCCGAGTGAGTTTGATCAATGTTTTCTCTAGGTACAGTGAGACTTCCCTTCACTGTCACCTTGTGTAAGACCCTAAATATTGTGTCTACTAAGGTCACCAACTCCTAGTCATCCCCTGGGCGGGTACAATCAACAGTCTAGTCTGAACATAAGGGCAGGGTATCCAGCCCAAAATCAACTTGAAAGACTTCCACTCAACATTTTGGGTATACCTTCAAGCGACCCCCATAATACGATCTGACTACTACAATCAGTCAAACCACAGAGGGATAATCTTCATATCTTTCCCTAGTGCGACCTCGTGTGTAACCCCTATGTGAGAGGGGGATCCCAGAAAACCTATACGGCATTTGTATTTGACTCTCCCTAGCTCAGGATGCTAATGTTTGTTTTGGAAACTTTGGAGAGTTATGCTCACAACCTAATCCAAAGTGATAATCCTAGTCTAATGTTGGTGGAAGATCCTAAAAATAAAAAATGTTCTAGATAATTTTTAATTAGTGTTCATTTTACAACTGTTCTTTACTCAAAAGGGGTGTATGAAAGTGAAACAAATGGAATGATGACTCAATTCCCAAAAAATGCATAAAAGATAATAAGCAGTCATTTCTTTTCGATGAATGTCTATTTAAGGGAGAGAGAGAGAGAGTTGTTTTCACTATCAAACACTAATAAGGAATGTCCTCAAACAATTTTTCCTCAATCAAATCCAATGTAATGCTAAAACTTTTCAGAAATGCCTTCTAATATGCAAATCAATCACTAAGATGTATCTTTATTGTTTGTATGTGAATAATGATTAATTCAATATGAAACTTCTCCTGCCAATTAACCTTTTAGATCAAGGAGAATTGGACAAGCATAWGTAGGTTTYACACAAACTACACACCCTCTTKCTATGATTGAAAACAAGAAGCAAAAAAAGAAAACAAAAGATAACACAGAAAATAAAAAATTTCACACAAAAGAAAGATGTTTCAGAACAATGACCTCAAAAAACCAAGTGAGATGATTCACATATTTCTSATGCCCTTCACCAGAGTTCTTTCTCAGCCGRGTAGGAGAGAAGAAAGMAGTGGATTGATTCCAAGTTCTCAACAACAGAAAAAACTCAAAATAAGGAAGAAGGCCACAAAATCTGAATAGCAAAGTGCTTTTTTCTCARAAGGAAGGATGTCAAAGTTAAATAGGAAGAAGCATTGAATCACAAAGAATCTCARCAAATRAAAAAATAGGGTCTGGACCTCAGCAAAGACAATTTTGGAAGGTATTTTTKCAAAGGAGAGGYTGTSCCTMTGGTRTAAGGGACACYAGAGCGTTATAAAGCTCTGTCGAAKACCTTTAGGGAGTGTTGGTGCTAGGCTTACATAGGCACAGGGGCGCCAGTCTTAAAAACTCAGAAAATTGACAAAAAAAACCAAAAATCCAATCAAATTTTTGTCAATCAAKATGCATGTGATSGACTAAGGATTTAATCAGCAAGTGAAATCAAACATASAGGGTGAAMAAKGCCTAAAAGAACAAAGGGCAAGACAAGGTCTATGAGGAAACTCAAAATTGAAAGTTTCGATTCTTCCCCGGTGGAGTTGCCAGCTTCTGTTGAAGGAAAATCTCCTTGCGGACAGGTAGATATCCTCTTGAGATCTAGACTCTTAAATCTTAAGACAAAAGATGCTTATCATGGTTACTGACTTCCTTTTAGATCTAGACAGACTAATGTGTGAGGAGGGAGGAGAAAAGAAGTACCTTTTACCAGTGTTTGCTCCTGCACAGTTCGAGTTGAGCTCCAATATTTCGCTCCTTGATAAGCCCTGTAGACAAACAAAAGTACAACCACTTCCTACTCTACTGATATTAACTCAAAATAGACCTATCTATTAGAGACAAGTTCATGTGAGATAAAGCACAAAATAGAAAGAAATAGGCCAAGCATATTATATTGATGAGAACAACAACAAAGTAAACTTACAACCGTAGATGCGAATGCAACAGCTTCATAAAATCCTCCTTGTCTAACCCTTGCTCAAAAGACCCACGATTAGAATGATAATAGCTTCACTGATTATTCTCCACTTGACTGTGAGTTTCCTATGAGATCATAGGTTTCATGCTTCCAATAATTCCCTTTTCACCATGAGACGGCCTGCTTATATAGGTTTAGAGAGGCCCAACCACTAGAGATATATTTGGGGTGAGTTGAGGATTTTCCTCCTTCAGTTAGGGATCTTCCCTAAGATCATGGCTTGACTAAGGATTCGAATCCAACTACCTTCAAAGATTGAAGGGATATTTTCCTCATTCTTCTCAACAAACCAATTGTTGCCCAGAATAGGTAGTGCTCCTCCAAAAGGGTAGTCAGAGCGTTATAACGCTCCCTAGTAATGTATAGGGGTGCACCAACACTCCTGAGAGAGGTATAGGGGAGCGCTCTCCTCTAAAAGCTCAATTTTAGTGGTTCTTTCAAATGACAAGAGGTTCATAAACCCAATTAACCATTCCTCTTCTTCCAAATCAAATGTTTGAGGTGTTTCAAATGTCCTTCTAAGTTCGTTATAAGCATGACATAGGAATTATATCAATATGATTCTTCTGACATTTACGACACTTGAAACCAAGATGTGACACTTGCGACACTTGTAATGATGACACTTGCGACACTATCAAAGTAAGTATTTTCTATGTGTAACAATAGGCAAATACAAATGCGGTTACATGCCAAAAGATGTCATAGTCACGAAAAAGGCCCAGTGAAACCAGTCTCAAAACTAATCTGAATATATTTGTATACCATGGAGTATAATCTTGATCTCCCATGATCACTGAAGTCATATAGGTAATGGTCCAATGAAAAGGAAGCAACAACTTAGGAAAGCTTGGGCCACATAGTGATGTCTTCAAGTCTTCTACACTATCTGCCAAGGGTTCAAGTCTACATCATGTGAATAAAGAAGTTGAGGTCGAACATAATGAGACATCGTTTGATTACCGGTCATTGAGGTATACTGTTAACAAATGTGAGACAACCTACCAATAATGAAAGTAGGTATCAAGGCACCAAGTACATTCCTGCAAGTGTGAATAAAGGAATCGGTGTAGAACACGTGAGGAATCCATTAATCAAGAGACATTGACGTATTCCCATCTGCCAATGGTGAGATATCCTTCCACTAATGACTACAAGCCTCAAGGTACTCATAAAACTCTAGGTCCCATATGCAGAATAAATGAGCTGAAGTCAATGGAAAGAGACCTGCTGAAAGGAGAGCATTAAGGAATCTCTCATCAGTCAGCACGAGGAACAAATCATGAGCTTCATGATTTGGTGGAGATCATATGAAGAAAATGTTCATGAACCAACGACCATGTGCATATTTCATATGTACCAAATGCAAGCGATACACAAAAAAGACCCTCTGAATAGCATCCAATGATGAAAGCTGCTCAAAAAGGTGAGGAAACCACCAATAAGGATAATAGCATCCAAGACAAGGGAAACCACCCAGTTAACGACCAAGGATGAAATGTCGATTGTTGGGTTCAAGGTGACCTACCAATGATGAAAGTAGGGTCGGGGTGCATGATAAGACCATGGTATCATGTGATTCTGAGACAAACTGAGGGTATGGCCGATATGAAAAGTCATGAATTTTGAGGAGTGGCTAACATAGGTTGATGGACTTCCTTTGAACAAGAGCATGATACATATGGTAGAATCCGACAGCATAGACCCAATGATATAACTATCAGATGAAGGTGGCATCGATAATTCTCTCTATGGGGACTGGAAGAGTAACTAGTTGGTAGAGAAAACTTTGTAACGAGATTCGCTTTCTAAGGTCATGCTAAACCCAAAATTATGATGATTCAAGGACTCAATAACTTTGTGCTATGTTCAACGACAACATGACTACTGCCAAATATAATATAGTACTCCCTTCCTGCCCGTCTTTTTTTGTTTTTTCATAACAAATGAATGCTAAGATACAGAGGAGGAAACGGGTTTCAAAAGTAAGCAAAACTAGTTCCAGTAGTGGAACATACCTATGCTCAATGCAAGAAAATGCATGTGGGAGATGGACACTTGTGGTGATGTTCCCTCCAGGGTATAGGGTGTCAAATTGTGAAGGATATAAACAAGGCTTTTCTTAGCTGAGGATGAAAAAAACTGCTTAGGAAATGGTTTATAACGCAAAGAGAGAACCGGTTAAAGGCTTAATACTGTAAGCGAGGGCATGAGATGCAATCACAACTTAATGCCAACAAATGTCCCTTTTTATTTATTTTAGTCTATTTGGTGTGAAAAAGGGGTAAACTTGTGCCAAATAGACGTCTTTTCAAATCCAAGTTATGAGCGTGAAAAAGACAAGTTCGCTCGATGATCTTTTCTATTTTTGGTAACGAGTCGGGAAAGAGATTAACTAGGACTCATGACCTTTCAAATCCGATTTAATGAGTGTGAAAGGGACAAATCACTCGGTAATATTTTTGGTTTTTATACGAGTCAAAAAAGTGCTTAACTAAGACTCGTTTTGTTGTTCTAATCAACATGTAAAGGAGGAGGCCAAGGCTCCTGTACCGGTCTTGTACAGAAGGTCATTATCTCACAGATAGCTGACAAAATCTTGGGAAAACCCAAATCTCTCCAGTTCGATGAGGAGAAAGTGATAACAAAGTGTATAGTCTCCGTGATGGTTTGAATAATGTCTCTTGCTGGAAAAGACATAAGTGGGGGTATGGGATGCCCCATCAGGTTGTTCCAATCGAAGGGAACCTCATCAGGACTTGGAGGGAGAGAATTAGTGGGAATAATAAATCTCTCCCATTCAAAAGGAGTAGGATTAGGAATGTTGATGGTGTGACTAAAGGATCACTCTCTTTTGGGAGAGTAGGATTGACTGGAGATTGCACTGGTGTGACCACTTCTTCAATTATAGGTTGAAGAGGGTGTGTATTAACTAG
This sequence comes from Picea engelmannii, assembly GCA_009831015.1. Classification (NCBI taxonomy): domain Eukaryota; kingdom Viridiplantae; phylum Streptophyta; class Pinopsida; order Pinales; family Pinaceae; genus Picea; species Picea engelmannii. Next base: position 66,769 of record ML806342.1, on the reverse strand, counting down.
GACAAGAGATTCTTCACCCTTGATAAAGGGGGTGAGGTCGGGAGGGGATCATGGAAGCAGAAGCACTGAGATGATCAAAGGAGAAGTGGTGAGAGGAGATACCATGGATGACTCATAATTTGAAGGGCTCTTTGGTGAGCCCCACACTTCTGGTATCCCGGTAGTAGCCGAACACAAACGAGTAAGGTGACTTCCTTCACAAGTCTTGCAAAGGAATTTAGGCTTACGTCTGAGACGTCTAGGCTTCTCTATTCCCCCAGTGTCATTTGCAACGGATGGTGACAGACTCTCATCATGACTAGCAGAGGGAAGAGAATATTCTCCTTCATGATGAATAGATGTTGGAGATGTGACACAGATATGATTCGGGGTGAAAAGGATGGTGCCCCCAACATAATTGGCAGATGTTGGGTGTGAGTCTTTGACATAATTTGTAGAAAATGTGGACCCATATCCGACATGACTGGTAGAGGTTGGTGATGGAGAACCAATGACTGACAATGACTAGGTTAGTGGTAGATTGTGGCATTTGATTCCAAGGTCCAGGGAAAGATTGATTTTGAAACATTGCAGGCCAGGAAGAATCCTGGTATACCCCCTGTCCTTGCCTAGAAGGGTGGTAGCTTGTGCTAAAATGGTCTAAAGAGGTTTGGATGGGCATCATCACTAAGGTCTGCGAAGGGACTGAGATCAGATAAGAATTATTTGATTGATGATATATGTTTCCCCCTTGTGAAGGGGTCCCATAAAGAGGGTAGCTTGAACCATAAAATTGATTTTCCCCATACAAAATACCTAGAGGCACTTGAGGGATTGTCATGGAAAAAGTGTTCGAAGGAACCGACATGGTAGATGACAGATGCGTAGATGGGGCATACTAAGTGGGATAGGTACTCATTTGAGCACTGGCTCCTGGAAGAGCATAGCTGGCATTAGATCCATAAGGGGGAAGGTTCCAACCTCTCATGGGGACACGAATCATATCAAATGAATAAGTAGGCATCAGATCCATGATTCCCCTCGTTCCAATGCTAGGATTCATATACATGGAGCAGGGAGAGGATTGCACAGGTGAAGGCATATCAATAGAAAAATTAATAGAGACCCAAGGTGCGGACTGAGTGTTGTATTTCTGCATACCATTGTAAAAAGCGGAATGATCCATCCCCATGAAATGAGTTGGCATCATGGGGAGAGTAGCGGTAAATGAGGGAGAAAAATAAAATCCACTATCCATGATGGTGAAACCCAACAATGACTCCTAAGGAAAACTATTAGTCAAAGAGCATACCAAAAGTCAAATGGCCAACATGCATGCAAAAGGGATAAAGTCACTGAGTGGACTCCCTTGCGGACTCCCTCGCTAAAGAAGGTATGCCTCGTCCAAGAGGGACTTGAGACTCCCTACTAAAGTTTGGAGGAAACATAATCAGTTATAGGGGCCCTCGTGGGCTTAACAACCAGTCGGTCAGATCCCCCCAAGTCTATGTGTTGTCTGACCCTTATTTGACCCAGGGTACAAGAAGAATAACCCCTGCAAGTAACCTACGAGATACCTAAGTCAAGAAACTAATAAAACACTGTATAATCGATGCATATGAGATAATTCATAAGTCCAAATCACCGTATGGGCAGGGTAACAAAGACCAAAACCTTGAAGGTACCACCTCTCAGGGAGGTATGGGCACTAGCAAGATCCCCAAATATGAATAAATCCACAGAAATATCTCTAACGCTAGGCAAGTATCCAGGTGTTATCCCTTCAACTAACTTCGCGCGACCTCATGATTAACTCCAGTGTGAGAGGAGCCTCTTGATCTTACCAATTATACAATGGACTTCTCAACTCACTGTCTCAGACACATATGTTGATTTAATTTCCTTGGATAAGTTTACTCAGAAAATCCTATCCCAAGGCACTATATCCTAGACTAGTTTGTGCACCCTAAAAAAAAAATCGTGCCTAATCTTTTTTAATGTAAAGCATAAATTTTTATTGGCCATGGTTACTCAAACATGTATGGAAGTGAAACTCATGATTTTATGGCTTTGCAAGAAAACAAATATGAATATAATGCAAAGTCTATCTTTAACTTTTTCAATGAATGATATGCGTATAAAAATAGTGCAATTTTCAATTTCAACTCTGCAATTCAGAAGTAAAATGCAATATTTCAATAAATGCACTAAACTAATGATAAAGATCCAAAAGAAAAAAATGCCAAGCAATGTAAAATGCCTATTTTTTGTATTTTCAATATACTAAGAAAGAAAATGCATGGACTGATAAGTAGCCTAATATATAAAATTCTACTGTGTATAAAAGAAATAACTCAAGAAGAATACCAAGTAGCCAAGCAAACAACCCAGAGTACAAGGACAAATCAAAAAATGAAAAACAAAGAGAAATACTACGCTAAAAAATTCAACTCCAAACAGGTTTCCTGTCGACCTAGAGAATCTCAACAGGCACTACAGAGACCTAAGAAGGCTCAACAATCATCAAATCCCACCCACCAGCCACTAAACCAAGCAAACAAGCAAGGGAAAGTGGTATACATGACTGTGCAGGAGAAAAGGGCGTATATATATATAACTCACAGTGAGACAAAATGCATGTATTTGCGAGTGTCAAGGCAAAAGGCACATACATGCTTTAAAACAAGGGCTCGTCCTTGGGGATATTACAATCCTCTCCCCTTATTTTTGCACTGTCCTCAGTGCAACTTATTTACACAACATCAACAAGATTTTCAAAATCTTAAAAAGATGAGGGTATTCTTCCCGCATAGCATCCTCACACTGCCATGTCACATCCTCGGGACTGTACTAGGTCCACTGGACCTTTACAAGCCCTATGGCTCGATTTCAAAGATGCTTTCTCTTCCGGTCCAATATGCGCACCAAATGCACTTGTAAGGCACTTTCTTGATCCCCCTGAATCACATTCCAATTAATCACATGATTAGGATCAGGTATATACTTCTTGAGGAATGAAACATGAAATACATAATGAATAGTCATGGATGCATGCAATGCAAGAATATAAGAAACTGGTCCAATCCTTTCTAGGATTTCAAATGGTCCACAATATCCGGCTGCCAACTTGGAACAATTTCCTAGCTTCAGGGAACTTTTGTTGGCTTTCACTTTCAATAAAACATGATCACTCACTTTAAACTCCATGTGGGTTATGTTCTCATCAACATAAATTTTCTGTCTGCCTTGGGAAACCTTCATATTCTGCTTAATCTTCAACATTTGCTCTTCCATTTCTTTGAGCAACTTTGGCCCAATTATTTCTATATCATCCAGGTTTTCCCAGCTTATTGGTCTGTTGCACTTTCTTCCATAAAGTGATTCAAACTGGCTCATCTTCAGTGATGCTTGATACCCATTTTTGTAAACAAATTCTACTAAGTGTAGATAATCCTCCCATTTAGATGGTTTGTCCATCACATACATCCTTAGCATGTCCTCTATCACTTGGTTCACCCTTTTTGTTTTCCTATCAGACTCAGGATGATAGGTTGTGTTGAAGTTTAGGTTCGTTCCATACCCCTTGAATAACACTCTCCAAAACTTTGAGGTAAATTTTGGGTCTCTTTTAGATACAATTGTCTTGGGTATGCCATGAAATCATGCTACTTCCCCCATATATATATCAACAACATTAGTTTCCTTGTGAGTAGTCTTCAATGGAATAAAATGGGCAGCTTTTGTAAGCTTTTCCACCACCACCATGAGGGAATCATGTTGCTTGTTTGTTCTAGGTAATCCTGTGATGAAATCCATTGTCACCACTTCCCACTTCCACTCAAGAATGGGTAATGGTTGCAGTAATCCAGTTGGGTTTCTATGCTCAGCCTTGACCCTTTCACATTCTAATCATTTAGCTATGTATTAAACAATCTTCTTCTTCATGCTTGGCCAATAAAATTGGCTCTTGACGGATGAAACTATTTTTTGATATCCTAGGTGTCCCACATAAGGTACATTGTGCATTTCTTTCAAAATCACACTCCTCAATTCATGAGAATTGGGTACATAAAATCTGTTAATGTACCAGATAATTCCATCAATTCCAATTCATAATCTTCAACTTTATGCTGCATTTTACCCTGTTGCAATTTTGTCACCAATTCCATGTACTGCAAATCGACTTTTGCATATTCCAAAATTATGCCTTTAACATCTGTTTGATATATGATAATGGTTGTAGCATGTAGTTCATGCACTCTCCTGTTGAGTTCATCAACCACTTTGTTCTCCTTTCTTTTGATGTGCTTGATATCAAAGTCATGTTGTTGGCATAGGGGCAGACCTAGGGTTCAATGCTTCAACAATGCACCAACAAAACCCTAACTACTGACCCTTTTGGTAACACCTGCGAAGCAGATGAAGTCTCACCCGAGGTAGAGGCAGGGGGGGTTGTAGGACTTAGATGTCTACAACCAGGATGCCACATAGATATGTGATTACAATACTTAGCAGGGCACTTAGCCAACAATATACCTTAGATTATGATCCTCATTTGCATCACATATTTAACCCTTATTATAGAGCAGTGCAATAATAATCAAGATCTAAAACTTCCAATCACTTAGCAGAAAACATTAGCTCAGATCTAAAATTCATTCGCATCATTAAGAACTAAGCTACAACATCAGATGCATTCATTATACATAACATCAACAACACTAAGAAAATAATCACATAATCAACATCAACAACATCACACAAAGAACATCAACATAGGATATATGTGGTTCACCCCAATGTGGGGCTACATCCACCAAATTCTTATTCTTCTTCTTTATTAGTCTGCAATCTCTTACATGCATATTCTCCTGTGCACAAAGCCACAAAGTCAAGCCTCGCACTGGATAGGTGATCTGCGCACAATGCACTAGATCCACCTTCCTCAAAATCAGGTCAAGGTACAGAGCCAACTCCTTGATAGCACAAAGCCTCTTACAATCACCTTCACTTAGCTCTAGAAGTCTCAACACATAGTATGCACAAGATCCAACAACTTCTCTTCACACTTAGCAACCATTACATATCCTTGCACGAAGCCAACTTAGATGGACCTCGATCTAAGTCCTATCTACTTATTTATACATTACAAAAATTCCTAAACATGGGTAAACCCATGGGCTGACATCCCATACCCATTACATAAACCCTAAAACCCCTTAATGCATCCAAAATCCCTCAAATTGAGTGAGATCCTGTGATCTCAACTTCGCCTGGGTGCTCCATATTTGACTAGCCTATCGAAGTCCCAAAAGTGGTCAAACAAGACCATTGTTTCCTTAAAACTTGGTTGAGGGCCAATAGTCCCCCAACAGTCACCTGTGACCCGTCCCGAGTCACTCAGAATTGGGAAACACTCCTTCAAAGGCATCGATCTTAGCTCGAGCTGCCTTGACTTGCTGCTTCTCCAGAGATTCCTTCTCAGTGAACTTCTGAATCACTTGCTCAGTAACAGGATGTTCTAGGTGCTGTACCACTTTCACAACCAGTTGGTCTAGCTGCAAGCCTTTTCCTTCAACTTATTTAAAAATCGTGTATGCTTCATCCTGCACTGGCTGGAGTCTCTGTGTCACTTCCATGACTTTTCTCTGGATAGCAATAACCTGTTGTTGAGCTGCGCATTGTTCTTGTGATGTTTTCATCTTCTCGAATATAGTAAGCAACTCCATCTGTGCTTTCATGGTGGATGCCTGCTGCTTTGCCTCCTGAAGTTGTGCTTCTAATTTCTTCAGCTTCAGATCTTCTGAACGACCGTAATAGGTCTGCACACTTCGATCACTCAGTTTCTTACACTCTAAGGAAAGTTCCCTGATTATTTCTACTGTGTTCTTGGCAGTTTCATCCCTTTTGTCACGTACTTCTTGCGAAGTGATCAAAACTGCTTGTATCTCTAGCTCCATTACCCTTTCTTGAAGCTATTGAATGGCCTCACTGAGCTTCGCCACTTGTATCTTGACTGACTCTTCTTCCTCCCACACCAATCCTGACAAAAAGTGAAGTGATTTAGTCACTACCTCTTTGATCGTAATCTACTCTATGAGTAGTTGGTCTTTTTATTCCTATATCTTTGCATTGTTTTGCTCAAACTTCACCTGAATTTCATTTTTCTCCTTCTGCATAAATCAAGGTTTCTCTAGGACTTCCTCCTTTTCCTACTTCAAGGCCTCTGTGGCTTGCTCCTTTTCTTCTTGGACTAGACAAAGTCGATCCTGAGTTGCATCAGCTAGCCTTTGTAATTGGGTAGGCTCATCCCCCAATTCTGCAATTTCTGATGATGAAGGTGCAGTGGGTACCACATGTCTCGAATAGATGGCTTGTTGTATGTCTTTGATCTCCTTCTCTATTATTTCATTCAATGTTTCTTACTTTGCTTCATGTCTCTACAAGATATCTTTTGAAGCATCTTCCATGATGGCGATGATGAGATCGACATCGTCCACTGTGAGCACAATCTGCAACTGAGGCCTATTGGCTCAAGTATTCTTTCTTTTTGAGGGTTTCTATGGAGAAACCTTCCTTTTATTTAATGTCTCAGCCTCTGTAAGGGGATCCTTCAGTGGCATAACTTCGCCTTTTTATTTCTTGTCTCCTTCTCCCCTTCCTTCTTCTTGGTTCACTTCATCTCCTCCTCCTCCTGTGGGTGAATTAGGCTTGTTGTCCTCCGACGCGTTGTCCTCCTCATCATTTTCTATGCTCTGGACTTCCTCCTTTTTCTTCTTTTTCTTCTATCCATAATGTTCGACTCGGGTGACCAATGGGCTTCCGATGATGTTGGGTTCGAAGAGCTCTACATCTTCAACTGATACAAGAAATTCTGCTAGCCATTCCTTAGTGATCTCTTCCATGTCTTCCTCGGAAAACTTATAGTAGGACTGCAAATCTTCCTTGCTTTCATCCATGTGTGCAGTGATATAAATAAAGTGCCCGTCTGCGTAGAACTTCCTAGTGTCCTGTACTAATGAAAAGTATTCGGGGTCATTTGTGGAAATGATTCATTGACACACTTGATCTATAGGTAGTAAGCATGGAACACTGCGTTATATTTCCACTGCTTCTCCATATCGTTTGTATACCACAAGGTGGAGAACCTTGTGTCCAATGACTCTGATGGCTCAAATTCGAGGAATGTCGCTCCTTTGGGAATCTTCCAAGCAACAAATGTGATTAAAATTAGTAACCAATTGAAATGAAACTCATAGGCCTAGTCCTGTGCTTCGCAACAGTCCTTCTCCAACTCGTTGACAAGGTAACTCACCCAATTCATTTTCATCCCTTCTACGCACTTCCCTGGGAGGTCTACAACAAATCCAGTGACCTGTTTAGGATGGTTATTTCTGACGAGCTTCCCTGCTATAAGATAACAATCTAGGAGCATTGCACCATCCTGGATGGAGGATACCTTATAGCCTCGCTTTCTGTTCTCTACATCACCATAGGATTCCTTTATGCATTGCACTAGGGAGCGATCTGAAGTCTTCCCTAGGTAGAACTGGTGAGGATCCGGTCCCTGCATACTCAATCCTGTAATGAGGTGGATCAGCGCCAGTCCCAAGTGTGGGGCTACGTCCACCAACTTCTTCTTCTTCTTCTTTATTAGTCTTCAATCTCTTACATCTGTCTTTTCTTGTGCAAAAATCCAAAGAGCCAAACCTCACACTGGACAGGTGATTTGGGCACGTCGCACTAGATCCACCTTGGTCAAAATCATATCAAGGAATAGAGCCAACTCCTTGATAGCACAAATCCTCTTACAATCACTTTCACTTAGTTCTGCAACTCTCAACACACAGTATGCACAAAATCCATTGTTGACACAGGGGAAAACTCAGAGTTCAACACTTCAACAACGCACCAACAAAACCCTAACTACTGGCCCTTTCAGCAACACCTACAAAGTAGATGAAATCTCACCTGAGGTAGAGGTAGGGGGGGTTACAGGACTCAAATGTCTACAACCAGGCTGGGACACAGATCTGTGATTAGAATACTTAGCAGGGCACTTAGCCAATAGTATACCTTAGTTTATGATCCTCATTTGCATCGCAGTTTTAACCCTTATTGTTAGCACCAGGAGTCACCTCTAGATTGCATCAGAGGTAATCCTAATACCCATCAGTTATGTCACAATGAAATGATTTAATGGTGGTCTAATGGATGCAAACTCGAGATATATCGTTTTAACTTAGAAAATTGGGCAGTTGTTCATAGAGAAATGGGGTCTTGATCTAACTTCAATCAGTAAGTTGGTATAGTGGTGAATAGGTGGAAGAATGAGAGAAAAATGTGAAGATCTACTATGAACATCTAGTCTTCCAACATCCTTGGGAAGAAAGTATTGAGAGACAAGATCCTCCCGGATCTGAGAACTTCTGAAAACTGAAAATGTTGTAGCAGCATTGTAATCAAACCTACATTACACCATAGTCGCAACAAATCGACTGGATCATCCATGCTCGAGCTTCTAGTATCAAAGGCTAAAAGAAATGGGGAAGAAAACTGTCTGTTATTAAACAAGAAGTCTCAAAATACCATACATAACTGGAGAACCAAGAACTTTACTAAAACATTACATCTGGGAGATCAACTCTACCATTGAAACTAACAAAATATGATAATGACTCCTATATACCCAGAACCAAAATCGTATCAGCAAGTTCGAGTCATCACACTGAAGGCGTTACGTCTGCATGCCTCCTGACAAACTGTGTGTGCAGTCTTTGGTCATACGCGAACTCTACTAGACACTCAAAATGGGCTTGCGACTGAGTGGAATAACGAACGGTTCTTTTTGGGGATTTCCATTTATGGTGGAAACGATGTTCAACCACCATCAACTGTTTTAATAACTACTTGGTCGGGATCAAAGAGTTCCAAGTCAACTCTGCGTCTGAAGGACATGGAAACTTTCCCTTGGCTATCTACTTCTTCATTGGATTGTTACAAGGGGATTCAGATGGCAGACACGGATAAGGATCCAGTAGGGATGATGGCACAATCGACGTGGAGGTGGGACGAGAGACAACCATATGGACAGATGTGGTGGATGGAAGGTGACTGGGAAATTACAGGAGATGGAAAATGTGCATACTTCGTTGGGACAGGACAGAGGTGAAGTGGCACAGGGTGATGATGTGGGACAGAGGAAAGGATGTTGAAGTAGGCAAGATGGGGACCATCTTCCTAGATGGAGGTGAGTGGTAGAACACCTGGCAGGAGATGATAGGTGGGAGTTTGTGGCCCAAAAACTTAGGATAACATGATTTTGTAGGTTTTTTTCCCCTTTTCTTCATTTCTTTCACCAAGGGGCCAACTTCTTAGGAAAAACACCCCTTTACAAATTTATGTGATAACATTAGGCTCCATGGGGGATGGCTTGCTCCCTGTGAGATGACAAGAACTCTTCTACAGCCCCAGTGCCTTACTGTTGGGTTATGGAGTCACCTATTAAAACCAAAAAACAAATAGGAAAACAATATTTACAAAGACATGAGAGCCATCCATGGCTCAAATAAAGAACTTCTTGAGGAGAAGCCCATTTACAGGGCCACCAAAAGCTTGATCTCCCTCCAAATTCTGCAACCTGTATGTATTATTTGGAAATATCTTAGAGATTTTGAAGGGCATGATCCACATGAATTCAAACTTGTTGTGATTTCCTTTGTCTTTCTTTGGCACGTCCCATTTGAGTATTATATCTCCCAGCTGGAAATACTCCTTATTGTTCTTCTTGTCAAAGGCATGCTTGATTCTCCATTGATGGTCATGTTCTCTGTCTATCATGTGTTCTCTGGTCTGTTGCACTTATACCAGCTGATGTATCCTTTTGATCATATCATTAGGCTCTTCTTGGCAGTTTTGGAAGAATTTTTCCACAGGCAGGGCAAACTGAGAAGGGAAAATGGTTTCAACTCCATACACAAGATGAAAAGGAGAGACACCCAAAGACCTCTTTGTTGTCACACTGCCATCCCACAGAACAAATTTGAGCTTTGAATCCCATGCCTTCTTATTATCCTCTAACAGTATTTTAATGATCTTGATCATACTTTTCATAGAGGACTCTACCAATCCATTTCCTTGTGGATAGTAAGGGGTAGAGTGGATCAATGAAATTCCAAACTGCTCAAAAAACTTAATCAATGGTTCACCCTTGAAGGATGCAATGTTATCAGTGATGATTCTGTTCAAACAACCAAACCTTGCCATAATATCTTCAAGAAAACCAATGATGACTTTGTGAGAAGCGCTCCTTATGGGGATAGATTCTATCCACTTGGTGAAATAATATGTTGCAGTTAAGATCCAACTGTGTTGACCACTTGAAGCAGGATGAATTTCCCCAATAAATTCTAGGCCCCACTACTGAAAGGGTTCTGAAGCTACTACAGGATTCAAAGGCAAAGACTTGAGTTATTGCTTCCTAATGAATTTCTGACATTTGATACAAGCTATGAATTTTGCATAGACATCAGTGAATAGAGTAGGCCAGTAGTACTCAACCCTGATAATTTTATAGGCTGTGCTCCTCTAGAAGTGATGTTCCCCACATAGGCTGCTATGAAAATCAAACATAATCCTCTGGGCCTTCTGTGGGTCTAGACATCTCATAATCAATCCTAGGGGGTCTTTCTAATAAAATAATTGGTCAATAAGGAAACATCTGATTACTTTGAGATTTAAATATCCTCCCCTTCTCCTTCCCATACCATCAGGGGGTCGCAACTCCTGTAGAAAATATATAAGGTCTTTATACCAAGTGCATCTTGCCAATGAAGGGTTGTCTTAAGAATTTTTATAAGACAATCTGACTTGCTGATTTTGTGAGAAAGCATTGATGAAATTAACCCCCAAATATTTACAATTAGATTCAACCAACAACTTGGCTAAACCTTGACCTTTAACTAGCTTGGTGGGATTTATTTCCAGATCAAACTCAAGGATTTTGGCAATCCATTTTCTCCTTCTCTCGTCTATGTCCAAATGAATAAGAATGTCCTTCACAAAAGCTAAAGGGACATATGCAATGATTTTTGAATGAAAAACATAGACTATGAAAGCTTTTAGAGATTTCACTAAGGCATAGGCCTATTTCTCCATGATGTCATATTTTACCTCGGTGTCCCTCAGTGCTCTACTGAAAAAGGAAATAGGTGACTAAAGACCTTCAACATTTTTTTGCAACAAAACTATTGCCACTGTATCAAAAGAATCAAAGGAAAAAATCAGAACATCCTTGGAATAATCGAGACTGATTAGCATAGGAACTTCAATCGATGCCTTTTTAATTTGCCCAAGGAATTCTCTGGGCTCAGGATTCCACTTTACTTCATTCCCCTTACTGAGCATGGCTATGATATGCTTCACCAATTCAACAAAATTTGAACCAAACCTTCTTAAAAAATTAATTTTTCCTAGGAAATACTGAACTTCCTTCTTGGATCTGGGAAGTGACAAGGTTTAAATAGCTTTTACCCTGCTTGAATCAATTTTGACCCCATTAGTTGATAATATGTGCCCCAACAATTTTCTCTCTTGCATGGAAAACAATGACTTCTTAGGATTTAGGGAAAGACCATATCTTCTACATTTCAAGAAGACTTTCCTCAGATGACAACAATGGTCTTTACCAGATCCAAAAAAGACTGTTATGTCATCCAGATAGATGACCGCGAATTTATTCTTTTCCCCAATGAAGGCTATGTCCATGGCTCTTTGAAAGGTTTCTCTTGCATTCATTAATCCAAAGGACATTTTGGCATACATGAATGTGCCCCAAGGAGTGGTGAAGGTTGTCTTTTCTTTTTCTTCAGGCAAGATGAAGATCTGATTTTAGCTAGAAAATCCATCAATCATGGAAATCCTAGATGCACCTGCCACCCTTTGCAATATGTGTTCCATCTTTGGAAAATGGTAGTTGTCCTTCTTTGAGCTCCTGTTCAAGTTTATGAAATCGACACAAAGTCTTATTTGTCCATTATTTTTCCTCAACGGGACCAGGTTGGCCACCCATTCATAATATCTTAAGGGGACAATGATTTGGGCATCCAACAACTTATTTACCTCCCTTTCCATAACAGACAGCAACATAGGATTTATTTGTCTTAATTTCTGCCTAAATGGCTTGCCTCCTTTTTCAATGGGATCTTGTGTTCAATGTCACTTGTGTCATATGTTCCGAGGTATTTGTATGTCCAAGCAATCACATCGAAAAATTCTTTTAATAACTCAATGTATTCGTCCCTCTTCTCTCTTGACAGACTTCTTGATAATTTGAAAAATCTTGGATCTTGCTCTGTGCCAATATTGCACTCAGCCACATCAACATCATCATTTGAGATTTTACCCTTCACTGCCACATCATTTCTGTAAAAAATACTTTCCAAAGGAACTAGTCCCTTTGGGATGTGATTGCTGGGTAGCTGGACAATGTGATGATCAACAATATTTTTCAAGAAAACATCAGGATGAGGCTCTATTTTAGAGTCAGGATCTTGATCAACGTGCAATACAGAAAACTCCTCAACAGTATCTAGTAATCTTTTAATTTCAAGATCATCCTCAAACACTCTCCAACGCTTGACATTGTTAGGTATAGAGGGTAAATATTTCACTTCTACATCATACCTGAGTTTAGGTGGCAGAGGGACTTTGAAATTGCTTGCTGAAACTGCCAGAGAATCGACGATGACATTCTTTTCCCTTGGAATAAATGAAATGTTGAAAGTCGAGAAAAAACTGTCAATGAGGTCCCATACTTCATTTATGTAACTTCTGAGCCGAGGGTGTTGTTGGGCACTTTAATTGTCTAAATAAATAGAAAATTAAGGTGTTCAATATAAATTGTCAACCCAGGGAAGTCTATTGTTGCAAGATAATTGTGCATAGTCTATGCTAGATTATGAAAGCAACACTAATATAATTGTAGTAGGGAAGTTTAAAAAGAAACAAAAATTATCACTAACACAATTGTGCTAATATAGCTGGAGTTCTACAAAATTGAAATCATAGTTAAAATCTAAACTGAAAAATGTATAAGAACCCTAGATTACCTACTCTAGTCTAACTTTCTATTTTACTTTTGCAGAAAGAAGTTCTATATTATTTGCAGAAAGGAAATCTACTTAATGCAAGAAAGTAATTCACACTTTTATTTTCTTTACTTGGAAACAAGATCTTAGTCTAATGCAGAAAAAGGGAAAGCAGTTCTCCAATAGTGTTCAACAATCGACTTCTAATTCTCATGAGACATATTTATGCGCATCTAACAAGAGGAAACTAGACTGTAACAACAATTGTATTCTAGAAATGTTTAGCAGATAAATCATTCATATTAAAACAACTAATCTAGAATTCAAAATAGAGAGGAATCTGTGAGGAAGGTGGGCCCTTTCCTTCTCACTAAATCCACTAAATGAAATAGGCTACAGTCCAGCAAAGAAACACAATCCACTCTTTTATTGATTTGCCAAAATGTTCGTGTACAATAATCTTTACTTCTCTTCACTTTCTCATAGTAAAAAATCCATCCCCTCTGATTACAAAATCTCTACTATTTAAAGTCAGAGTCATTCAGTTACAAAAAAATCAGAACATCCTTGAGAATCCCCGATTCTCCAATTGTTTGTATGATATCATTAATACAATATATAGAACTAATTTTGTAGGCCAAAACATGTAACAACAAGTGTAACAACTTTCAGGATCAGTGGCATTTGTTGCAGCAGTCGTGTAGCAACAGAATCAGTGGCATTTGTTGCAGCAGTCGTGTAACAACAGAATCGGTGGCACCTGTTGCAACAGACGTGTAACAGTGTCCAATATTGTCGCATAGCTGTAACAACTTCCAAGATTGGCGCATAGATGTAACAACTTCCAAGATTGGCACATAGTTGTAACAACTGGTGTAACAACAATGACCATTCTTCAAGACTTTGTTGTTCTATTCATTTTGATCATTAGTTGAATCATTTTATGGGTAAAACATGTGAAACGTTATCAATCAAACATGCTAAGTAAATGAAAATATAAAAGAAGGATAAATGATTCATACCTTGGAAAAAGGGTTTTAGCCTGCATTAAAGTAGGCATTAGCTTATAAATGATAAGGTTGGATGGGTAAAAGATGTGGTAAAAAAGGGACATTTATGGGTCCTAACATGCCCCCCAACTGAAGACATTTCATGCTCTCATGCAAAACACATTCAAACCTCACTTTGTAGCTAAGTTAGGGAAGTGGACCCTCCAATGAAAAATTGCTAAGATAAATTGCTAAGTGCATGTATGGAAAAATTCTGTGTCAAAAAGAAAATCTGCTATGTCATCAATTTGTCTGAGTTTCTTTGTCTTCGAGAACAGAATCAGTTTGAGTTGCTTGAGTAACTACTCATGAGGAGAACATAGGTTCTTGTTTGAACGATGCTAGTAAACCAGTAGCTAACTTATGACGTTGAGATCTCCTCTATTTTACTGGTTTTTGTGTAGCAGTAATTTCACATTTAGTATTAACTGAAAGAGTTGTTGATCCTTCAGCAAATGACACTTTTACTATCTTATATCTTGCGTCAAAGAAAATGTTTCCACACTCAAAGCACATGCATTATTTATTTCTATCCATAACAAATTTTGTCAGTGCTAGGATGTCCAAGGTTATCCCTTATGGATTCTTCTGATGAGAAGCCGCCACCTCTTGCTTTAGGTTATTTAACTCTTCTTTGAGGCTTTTATTCTCTGTTATTAGTGCAACAATTTTGGAATTTTCTGTATTCCTGATCTTCCTCTCAATTTGGGAAAACAATTGGGCAAGTAGCACATCCTCAGTATTTTGTGTTGCTGGATCTTGTGTGGCAGCGACACTAACAATAGTTGCTTCTTGTGGAACAACTATTTCTTGCATTACTAGCTCTGGTCGAATAGCCCGTTGTTGAGTAGCTGGTTCTTGTGTAATAATTGTGTCTGTCATGACTAGTTCTTGTGGAACAGTCTAGACTTGGACAGTTGGTTCTTGTGGAACAACTACATCCTGCATGACTTGTTCTTGTAGACCAGTCAAATCATTTGCAGTTGTCTCTATTGCCACTGTTAGTTTGCTGGAAGAGACTGTTTCTTGTGTGGTAGTCCCTTCGTCAATCATGGAGAATAGTGGCCAAAGAATAGGAATTGACTGTGCCATATCTTGCCATCCAAATGTTGCTTCTATAGACCTGATGGACCTGGTTCTTCTCTTAGGTAACATAGAAACGAAAGCAAGGCTTTCTTCTTTGTTGTTGGAGGAGGAGCAAGGCATTCTTCCTCAACCACACTAGGAGGAAATTCTGGTATACCGGGGTCGGCTATGATCTTTACATCATCACTTGATGTGTGATGCACAGAATCATCAGGCGGAGCCAATGATTCTGTTGTGATTTGAGTACAGTTAGTCTCAATTGAAATAATAGTTTCTTGAAGTTCTTTGCACAAAGTAAAACCTGGTATACGTATCTCCGTAGGATTCTCTGTCACAACAGGAGGATCACTCTGGGTTGTTGCTAATGTTATTCGATCAAGGTCTTTCTGATGTTTTCCCTTGAATGGATGTTTTCTTTTTTGAGATAATCCACTGCTAGTGACAGTAAGGTCTTGAACGACTGTTGCAGCAATAGGAGGCTCTTGTGTTACTATCGACGCAACACTAGAGGGGGTATTCGGTCTTGTTGGTACAATGGCGGTCGGAAATGTTGTTGCAATGGACCATGTTGACCTTGTTTTCCTTCTAGGTGATGGAGAGATAGGAGCAAGGGTTTTATTTTTAGGAGCAGGGGATAGTTTTTCAATGACAGTTGTCGCAGCCCAAGGTTGTGACTCATTTCTTTGCCTAGTAGCTAGTTGTTCATCTGTTGGCTCAACCATAGTGACAGGATGTGTCATTTCAACTCCATTGAGGCTTGTCTCGTTGGTGCTAGAATGGCCTTAGGTTGTGCATTCTCTTCTCTGAGTCATCTTATGGGCAACACAAGTAGGGGTTTGGACTGTTGTTGCAACCGATGGAAAATACTTAGGAACAGGTCCAATGATTGTGTTTTCAAGTACTGTCGCAATCATATATGTAGGTATAGAATGTGGCTGGTCTACTACAACAAATAATGGGTTGTTGGAAATGACCATACCTCTGTGAATTAATAGTCCGATGAGTCTATGATTAGAAAGGAAGTTCTTGGGGTTCTTGGATTGTTTTAGAAAACGAGCCATGTTATGCAATGAATGGAGGAGAAAATAAGGAATGTTGATGAATTTATGATGTCGTAGATGTGATAATAAGATGAAATCAGAAAAATAAACAACTTGGTATCTGCCTTCACAAGTAATGTACCTTTTGACAAACTCTGAGACTTTCCCCCATGGCTCTGGTAAGGAATTGACATCTACACCTCTTCCGTTGGTCTGAACTTGCTCATTTTGGATGAGGAAACCCTTATGTGCATCTGAAAGATGTGTTTTTCTATTAGACCATCGGTCTCCTATGGTTGGAAATCTTGTCACAACAACAATTATTTCTTCTATTACCGGAATCTTCACCCCATTCACCATTGAATACCCTTCAGTGAGATTTTGACTAAACTCCAATACCTCATCTTCATTATACCCCTACAGCTTCTTAAAATACGATACCCAACCGGCCTGGAGAAATATTTGGTAGGCCTCTGTGTGTAACAACAAAGTTTCCATATTTGTTGGTTCATACCTCACAATTGATCCTCCCATGATGTCACTTGAGAGTGTAACAAGTACGTAGGAGGAGGAACTAGCACCTAAACCAAAGATGCAACAAGTTTGAATGTGGTTTTCATAAAGAATATACTGTCTCAACAAAAAGAAGTGTGGTCAAAAAGGTGGTGGAGGTGAGTAAAGAATGTGGATTGGACGGTTAGATTTGCATTCCCCCCCTGTTATTGGGAAAAACACCCTACGGACTAGCAAACTAGGGTCAGACTTGCATGCAGATTTTGACCGAATAGAAACTACTTTTTTACCTACAACCTAAGATTTAAACCCCTTTTTCACAGTAAATCCATGGAAAAGGACCACCAACCTTATTACCGGTGTTCAATGTAGATCCTTCGTTGCTCTTCGATTACTTTCTTGCACTT
>ML806342.1:17948-34666 GCA_009831015.1 Picea engelmannii | reverse complement strand
GGGGGTCCAGTATGGACCACACACCGTAGATCTAGGCGAGTAGATCTCAACTGCCCATATCTATGCTCCGATTAGCATAATCGCGCCCAGGCCCAAAAACTTAGGATAATGCGATTTTGTGGGTATTTTGCCCCTTTTCTTCATTTCTTTCACCAAGGGGCCAACTTCCTAGGAGAAAAACCCCTTTACAAATTTATGTGATAACACTTATTACAGAGCAACGCAGTAATCATCTAGATATAACACTTCCAATCACTTAGCACACAACATTAAGCACTAAGCTACAACATCAGATGCATTCATTATACATAACATCAACAACACTAAGCAAATAATCACATAATCAACATCAACAAGATCACACAAAGCACAGAGGAAACTCCTTGATAGTACAAATCCTATTACAATCACTTTCACTTAGCTCTGCAAGTCTCCACACACAGTATGCACAAAAGCTAGCAACTGCTCTTCACACTTACCAACCCTTACATATCCTTTCATGAAGCCAACTTAGACTGATCTTGTTCTAAGTCCTATCTACTTATTTATACATTACAAAAAGGCCTAAACATGGGTAAACCCATGGCCCGACATCCCATACCCATTACATAAACCCTAAAACCCTTTGTTGGGTCCACAAGCCCTCAAAATGAGTGAGATTCTGTGATATCCTCTTCACCTGGGTGCTCCATCTTTGACCAGCTTGTCGAAGTCCCAAAAGTGGTCAAACACGACCAATGTTTCCTCAAAACTTGGTCGAGGGCCAACACATACTAACAGAGGAATTCCAACCATCTACTTTTCCTGGAATTTAGAGTAGGCTGATCAAACAGATATTTCAGACCATTATGGTTTGTCCTTTGCTCAAACCTCTTTCCCATGAGGTAGTTCCTCAACTTCTTCAAAGCGTGCACTATGGATTTCAACTCCAAATCATGAGTGGCATAGAGCCTTTCATGCTCTTTCAATTTTCTGGACTCGAAACATATTACAAATCCATTATGGCTGATGACTCCACCCATTCCTTCTTTTAAGGCATCTGTAAAAACCACAAATTCTTCATTCGGGTCTGCAATCCTTAGAATTGGAGCACTGGTTAACAATTGCTTCAATTCCTGGAAGCTCTTCTCACATTGTTCTGTCCACTGAAATTTTACCCCTTTTCTTTACAATGAAGTGATTGGGTGAGACATTCTCGAAAACCCTGCAATGAATATCCTATAGTATCCATCTAGACCCATAAAGGATATGACTTATGTCACATTCTTAGGTGTTGACCATCCTCTAATGGCCTCTATATTCTCAGGTTCCACTACTATCCCTTCCTCTTAAATGATATGCCCCAAATAGTGAATTATGTTTTGATGAAATGAGCACTTGCTCAATTTGGCATACAACTGATGCTCTCTTAGCACTTGCAACACCATCCTCAAATTATGCTCATGCTCTTCTTCTGACTTGGAATATACAAAGATGTCATCCAAAAAGACAATGACAAACTTATCCAAATATTCTTGGAAAACACCATGCATTAGGCACATGAAACCAGATGGTGCATTTGATAACCCAAATGGCACCACTGTGAATTCATAATGACCATACCTTATTCTGAAGGCGGTCTTGATGATGTCATCATCTTTTATCCTTACCTGATGATATCTTAACCTGAGATATATCTTTGAAATATCTTTGCATCCTTCAACTGATCAAAGAGATCATTGATCCTTGGCAAAGGATACTTGTTCTTTATAGTCACTTTGTTCAATTGTCTGAAATCGATGCACAAACTCAATGTACCATATTTCTTCTTCACGAACAAGACTGGGGAACCCCAAGGTGACACACTTGGGTGTATATACCTCTTCTTCAGAAGTTATTCAAGCTACATTTCCAGTTCTTTTAGCTATGGTGTACTCATTTTGTAGGGATTCCTCGACACCGAAGTTGCTCCAGGAATCATATGTATAGAGAAATCAATATCTCTTTTAGGGGGTAGTCTTGGAATATCCTCAAACACATCTACAAACTCCTTTAATACTACATGGTATTCAATATTTGACACCTTATCCTTAGGTGTTTCTTCCATATGAGCTGCAAATATCTGGCATCCCTTCCTGTAACACTTCTTCAACTGCATTGCTGAGATTTATCTGATAGTAAATGCCCTGGGAATTCCTTGGATTGTTCTATGATTTCTTTCCTCACCGAGGAAAGTAAATTCCTTGTTACAATAGTCTAGTATGGCATGGTTTTGGTCCAACCAATCCATACCAATCAGGCAGTCATATGATCCCAAAGAAAATATGTTCAAATGTTCTTGGTACTCAGTCCATTCATGCCCATTAGACATGATTTAACCAACTCAACAACCTTTCTCTTGGCTCTTGTAGCCAGCTACACTAGCCAAGATTTCACATGCTTTCTTCTTGTCAATTGGAACCTTTCCACTACCGTAGGATCTATATAACTGACTAGCCCCTGAATAAATTAAAATAGTAAAGGCATGGTTATTGATCATACCTTCAAGTTCAATCATGTGTGATTGAAACTCAACTTTCTTGTCATATAGGTCTGCATAGATCCTCTGTACTCTATTGCCCATGTCCTCCACTGTTTATGCTTGTTGAACATCATGGAAAACTCTCACTTTGTCACTTCTATGAGGGAAATATCTATACTTGTGATCCCCTTTACAACCCCAACATTTCATAGGTGGATGTCTTGGCTTTTGCCCACCTACTTCAACCATCCTAGGCTCTCTAAAAACTTGCTATCTTTGAGGACTATTCCTAAAAAGGGGTGGCTTGTTCCCCTTTTGCCTCTGTTACCTCTTAAACTTCTTCTTGTCTTCCCAATCTCTTTGGAAAGTAGGATTTCCTTTATGATGATCATATAAGCATTTCACTCTCCTTATGGTTTATTCCATATTTTTAGGATCATCATATTGGATCTTGTCACTAATGAAAGCTGGAAGTCCACTCAAATATCTTTGGATTTTGACAGTCTCATCTTTGATGAAAGGGACACACTTCAACAACTCTAGGAATATTCTTTCATATTCATCTATAGTCATGCTTCCCAATTTGAGTTCAAAGAAATCTTTCATCTTTCTGTCATAGTATCTCTCAGTGAAGTATTTATTTTCAAAGTGCTTCTTGAATTCCCTCCAGGTAATATTCTTCTCTTTGATATGTTGTACTTGCACAAGCAGTCCCATCACATGGATGATTTTCCTTTCATTTGATACATTGCAATTCTTCTTTCTACATGAGAGGAGTAATTATGCAGTTGGAAATATTTCCTAATGCCAAGAAGCCATGTCTCAGCATCTTCTTCCTTCTGGTGCTCTCCATCAAACATAGGAGGTTTAATCTTGTTCATTTCACCCTTCAGTTCATCCACTTCAGATCTCCTATACTTTCTGGTAGGAGATGGACTTGAACTACTATGTGCCCTCCTCTTGGAGTGCCCTTGGGAGTGATGATTGTGTCTTCTAACACTCCTTGATTTTCTCTTCTCATAAGGGGACCTGTGGCTTCCTGATTTACTAGAGTCACTCTCCTTATCCAATTTATTTTCTATTCTTTCTAGGCTCTACATCAACTTTATGTTGAATTCTCCCTGTTGTTTCCTGGATTTCATGAGCTTTTTGTTATCTGCTCGGTGAGTCTGGATATCTTTTTGCAACTTTTCAATGATCTTCATCATGTTCCCTTCTTTACCTATTTCTTCTCCATTCCCATTGGGGTTTGTCCCTTCAACCCCCAAATAAACATCCATTTCTCTAGCTTCAATTTCTGAATTGTAAGCATCCCATGCCTCTGCCATTTCTATGCACTATGTGACAATTCGGCTTGGTTCTGACAATTGTTAAATCTGAAAAATGTGTTGGCAACCGCGTTTTTTCAGGCTATCAAACTTTAATAATTTTCCAAAATAAACCAATCTGATTCAACAAAACAATATCAGATTCCATTTTCTACAGGTCTTGGTCAGTCAAGAACCCCTCGGGCTTCAATCTCTAATCTGAATTTAGTTATGCAACAAATTTTGGGTGCTAGCCGATTTTGTTCGTCCCTTGGTTCACATGTGACCATGACTGTGACCCAATGCTTATGATTTGGGTGCTTATCCGGATCTCTCAAACTTTGGGCTACGGGTTTTAGAGGTTTTCCTTTTTCTGCGCATCCCAACAACACATAACAATGAATTGTAGAACACATGAAGAACGACGGATCTACGGTTCACCTTCCTTCATGTACCACTTCTTCTAGAGTTTCAAGTCTATGGACTTTATGATCTGGCACCATGCATCCACTGGGGCCCATAGTTTCCATGCTTGAACTAATAAATGCCGAAAACGTCACATCAACTTTAGTACTTTTCAAATTGTGGGGACATGGGTTGGTGGTTTTGGAGTAACCCGTCGATCGTTCCGCAATTGTCCCCATGATAAAATATACCCCTTCTGGGAAACCATGGTTTGGATTGTGGGACCGCCTTGTAGAATTATCTTCCGCACAACTTCGATCTCTGCAATGCCTCCTATCCCTTGATCTTGATAGATCGTGACCAAAGTTAATGCGGCCCTGATCCAACTAACTTCTTCGTTCAACTTAACTACCTTGTGCCACCACCAGGAGCGTCACTCGGCATGGCACACTAAGATGACACATGGTCCAATCAGGCGAGTGACATATGTCACATCCTAACTGCATTTCCATCTTACCAAGGTTCTTAACTCACTGACATGTGGCACACATCCCATGTGTCCACATCATCCCTAGTAATGTCAGCAGGCCACACCACTCTGGGACTTTAGGCTTCGGGAGATTTCACCTTAGCATACCCCGTTTCTCATGAACATCGAAATTTCGAACAAGATGATCTTCTGACACACATATCTTGCGAGGAACGGTTTGGATTAACTCCAGACTACGGGACTTCGAGATTTTTCACTCTATTCACACCTTGTTTCTCTCAAATGCCATATTCCCGAACAAACTAAATTTTCGACACGTGTTCCTTGCTTGGATCGATGGATAGGAAATACACAAAGTTCACTTTGTCTTCTCTACACGTGACCAAGAGTTGTGACCTCGGCTTAAACTTTGGGCACTTATCTCACTTTGCAAGAGTGACAATCTTGTTTTAATGAACCGTGCAGGTCAATGACCAAGAGTGATTGCGGGAACTYAACTTGCTCATGCTTTAATTTCCTTCCCGATCTCCATAATRKGAATATGCTCATCYGTAGTGGGATCGATATCCACCATTGATTTGTTGATCGAGCAAGATGAATGATCCTGATGTATTGTGGGGTCTCAAATTACTCTCTCTTTAATTTCCTTCCTGATATCCGCAATCTCTCCCCACCTTCGATCTCCACTCGATGAGATCTAACGCTCGTGACTTAATCTTCACTTGATCTGATAGCTCAACTTCAAACCTTGCGGTTCCAAACCCCCCSATTATTGTAGTTTCTTATMTCTGTTATTGTTTTTGAATTGCTATACGTCCTGAGATTCCAAACATGGCCAAGGTTCTCTCTTRGCATTTTGGAATGCTCTAAAATTCAATTTTTTTTCCTTCTCAACAACAATTTTCTCTGAGCGTTTGATTCCATAATCACTTATACGACCTAGTTCAGGATCATTGTCGAAAACTGGGCTATGAACTTCAATTTTGTCCATTTTGACAACAATTATTTTCCGAAWWTTTTTCTTCAACTTCCACTAAGATGGCCCATCCAGGCTCAGTGTTGAAACCATGGATCTAATACCAATTTTTGGCATCCTTGGCCCCTCAACCTGGCACCACTAGGTAACGTCATTGGGAAATTTCACTGTAATACAAATTGCTAAGATCTGATAATAGATTAATTGCTCATCTCGGAGTACATATATATGACATGCATTTCTAATGAAATAAAAGGAAATAAAGTATACTGCTACCATACTAACTCATATGAAATTGATCGTAAATCATACATGCAATGAAAGAACATGATAACATTGTAAGAATCACAAACATGCACAACAGACATCATTAAACACATAATTGATACTTATCTTTGGATTTTGAAGACCACCAACTGTGTGTAGACATTCCATGAACCTCCCAGCCTTAGATCACACTGGTCATCACTTTCAGCAGTGGATCACCCCCGAGCTGGGACTAAACTCCATCAGGAAAGGGATTCCTAGGCTTGGAAAGGCTAATAGGAAAGTCACACAGTTCAGCAAGAAGGATTCTCTCAGGAGCCACTTACGCCCACCGCTCATAGACTCTCATTCCCCACATGCATGTCCCACCCCAGGAGTATACACCTTCACTATCACACAGTTCATCGACTGCTCCACCTCCCTTCCGGGGCTTCATCAATAAGCCTAACATGAACTCTCAGAGCTATGTAGCTGCTACTGGACTCCCTCTAGGAGAATTCACTTCCTCAGCACACTCTCTCACCTGAAGAGAGTTTCTCACATGTCTGATAACTTGCCTCTTCAATCTACGGGCCTGACAACCCGCCTTTACAAGCCACAAGCCTGAAAACCTGTTTCTTCTATCTAGCTCCCAAGACAAATGGGCAAGGGCGAAGGAAACAACATAACTCTGGTAAGGCAGAGTATGGCTCAAAAAAATGCTAGTGCACTCAAGTTACAGAGGTTCCCCATGGCCACGGGTTCAACCATGGTGGAAATGGTTGGTTTCCTACTTGCTCAGTGAGTGAGTGAACTTGTCAGGATAGTGGTGGCCGATTGGTCAGAGAATGGAGAGAATGATCAAAGTGTGAGAGCCAACTGTGTGTCCCTGAACCTTTGTGAGTCCCCTGCAAACAACAAGAATTCCCGCTTAAAACTACATGTGCCTGAGCTGACACATGTCACTCATGAAGCACGTTCATTTCCATTTGGAAGTCATTTCCTCTTCCTAATAGAACTTAGGATATAATAATATCCTTCTATCAAGATTTAGAATAATAATAAATTATTCTTGGACTTAAGCTCTTAAGATTAGTCCCTATTTCCAACCTCTCAGCCCCCTCTCCCTTACCCAACCTAGTGGAGCTTAGTCCCCCATACTCTTTCTTTGTGGTCAGTCTACACACAACGATGTTTTTATATTAATAATATGAATATTTACATGTAAAAAACATGCTCCTATCCTTTAACACCTAGGCTCTTCAACCTAATAAACACATAAGCCTATCAACTTATAATTTCTTGGCTCACCAGCCTACAAAACATTTTAAAATTCATAAATACAATTGAGGCTCCTCCTTGGGGATATTATAATAGCCCCACTACAATACTACGTTGTATAACCAGGATCCTATAACGCGCTGCGAGGGGATCGAGATCGCTACAAAGGCATAGGAAGAGCAAGAGGAGGCTTTGGAAGAGGTAGAGGACTAGTGGTATGTCACAACTGTAAAAAGCTAGGACATTATGCAAGAGAATGTTCACTTCCACCAACGACTTGTATGTATTTTCTCACATTGGATCATGACACAGAAGAATGTCCTATGTTATTAGGGAAGATCTAGGAAAAGAGGAATCAGAATAATCAGAATGTTCAATGGATTTCAATAGAAGCGAGGAAGGAAGGAAGAAACATCAACACAGTTACACGCGGAGGAGCTAAAACAAGAAACGATGCAGTACGACAAGAGGCAGTACAACACTAATGGGTGAAGAAGAATGTCGAACCAAGGACACAGTTTGACGCGTAGAACAAGAAGGAGATATTTAAGAAATCTAGACATGTGAATTTCTGAAGCTGGAAATTGCATCGACCTCGATCGCACAACATAGTAAGGAAGTACCGGAGTACGAGATGCCTCTAACGTTGAATGATACCAAAGAAATGTAGCCCCTGGGACAAGTAAGTACAATCAAAGGATTTTTGCAATCATGTGTAAAATTACTAAATGATCCATCCTCTGTCAAAATATTACAAAATATGCTAGAAATATGTAGCGTAGAGACAGAAGGAAAGCTAGAACATAAAATAGTCAATCACCTACATACAAGGAGAAGAACAAGTAGGGAGTTCAGGTTGAATGCCAACATTGGAGATTTCAACATGGGAGATACCATACTGGATCTACGATCCAAAGTCAATGTATTACCCAAAAAGACATGGCAATGTATGTGAGAGCCCACATTAGGATATTCACCCGTTCAGCTGAAACTAACAAATCAACACAGAGTTCTACCAATTGGGAGACTAAAAGGAGTGACAGTAGACCTGGATGGAATGTGCACTAAAGTTGACTTCGAAGTAATAGAGATAGTGGATTGCACAACACCTTACCCAACATTTCTCGGCTTAGATTGGACGTTTGATAACCAGACCATAATCAACTTAAAGACATAGAAAATGACCTTTGAGTTAGGAGAATACAGGGTCATTGCGCCATTAGACCCATCGGAAGGGGAAAGGTTTTTAGAGCCTACTTTCATGGACTTGGAGGAATTAGCCAGTTGTATAGAAAAACTGCATGAGATGAGGATTATGTAAACCCAACCGCATATGGGATACTTAGTTGGTGGAGCATCACCTCAGGTGCATCAGTCTTAGATATGGGTTTAGAGAACTGGCAACAGAGGCTACGAAGTTTCCATAAGAAGATGTGCAAGATTAGACTGCGTAGTAAGATGGGTAGATATGGAGATAAGGGAACCACCCAGTTTCCATTGGGTAAACAATGTAGAATCTTTCTTGACACGCTACAAAGATGAATTGTTAGAAAATTAGAGACTCTTAGCACTAGATATAATGCTCAAGGCCACACATGCATGATGGTGAGGTTAAGCAAGACTCTTCCCCAAGCTCATAGTTTTGGATCTAATTACATCAAAATATGAACAAACTCAAAACTGCCTCCTAAAAAATAGGAGTCAATTTTCTGAAAAATAAAGATCAAAGATGTCATCATATATCTCAAATCATGATAGCTATTACGTCACTCGCAAAGATTTTTGGAGATGAACCCGTGCTTAAAAACCCTTGATATGGCTAGCGGAAAGAAACTAAAGCATGTATAATTATAAGTAGCCACCTGATAAGCCCTACGTACCAGTAAAAATTGAAAGCTAGTGACACGAGAAATCTGTAAAATTTCTTTTGTGAAATATTAAACCTCACGTCGTGGGTTAGTCAACAACAAGATTATCCAACCCAATAAATACATTAAATCTAACCCAATGAAATAAATGTATTAAATATAATGCAACCCAATAAATATATTAAATACATATTTAATAAACAAAGGCAATAGTGATGGTTCAATGTATTATACAACTGAAATCAACGAACTGTCTCTATAGTGATGGTTCAATGTATTCTGAGCAAATGTATTTAAAAATTAATGAAAAGTTTATTAACAAAGATAAGCATAATTAGGGTTAGGGTTTTGGTGGCATGTTTGGATAGATTTTAAAAAATTAATGATGTGACTTATTAACAGAAACATGCATAAATAGGGTTAGGGTTTTGGTGGCATGCCCAGACAGATTTCGTTTTTTTAATAGAGAAAGCTAAATTGAAACCTTGATAGTACCAGAAAACTTGAAAACGTAATGCACACTACAATCTCATGGTCACAGAGGTGTAGGGTTCGCATGCCTTACTATTCTTTAAGGGGTGTGCGAAGGGACGGGAAAGGTCGCACCAACTAGCAGTATTGGCAGGGAAAAAGGTTTACCTGGATCTTCATGTATCAATTGTGGAATCATGTATGGACAGTGGAATCATTATTTCAGTACATCCAAAATATAAAATGTTAATTCTGTTGGAATCCTACAGATTTAGTGGAATTTCATCCAAAAATATAAAAGTCTTCACAAATATCAAATTAAATGAGACAACCAAAGATATTTCTAGGGTAAAGGAGGGGAGGATTGTTCAGCTTTGGCAACGACCTCTTGAACAAATTCGTTCAAATTTATATAAGAAGACCCGCTTTCACTCATGGCAGTTTTAGCCAATTCCTTCCATTTCAGAGCATTCTTCAGTCAGTTTTAGCCAATTACTTCCATTTCAGAGCATTCTTCAGTCAGTTTTAGCCAATTCCATCAATTTCAGACCATTCTTCAATCAGAGCATTTCAAATCCGAATAGCTGCAGTCAGCGTTGGAATTTCAAATCCGAATAGCCAGGCGAATTTGACTGTTTTGACAGCTGTTCATTTAATGAAGAACATTTAACGAAGAATGTTGATGGTTTGTCAGAATGGTATTTGATGGGAAATAGCTCAATGAAGGCCCGTCTAATTCCATCCCTCGGTGCAGTGCTTAGGGTTTGCCATTCAAGGATCAAATTTTGAATATCTGAGTTCTGAGTTTAATACTTCTATGTTGACGTGTTAAAATAAATAATTTTTTTAAGTGAAAAAAAAAGATTGTTTAAGAAAAATTAATATAAGTTTTAATAATAATGGTTATTTTTATAATAATAATAAACCCTATTTAATTTTAAAATATAATTTTAAATCAACTTGAATATATTCATAGTAATTTGAACAAATTGAAGTTTTATAATAATAAGAATCAATACAAAATAAAAAACATTCTTTAATCCAAACAATTATCAGATAAATCTTAAAATAGTGTATGGATAATTAAAAACATTATTTAATCCAAACAACTATCAGATAAATCTTAAAACAAGTAACTATTAGAAAAATCTTAAAACAGTGTATAGATAATTAAAAACATTCTTTAATCCAAACAACTATCAGATAAATCTTAAAACAGTATGTGGATAATGACTTTTTGATCTTTTAAACAAACATCCAATGCTTGAAAAACATAAAAAACATATATTATACGAGAATGAAACAATCTTATGTTTAAGTTAATAAAGAAAAAATACAAACATTAATGAATACTATAAAACACTGTTCACTTTATAATATAAAGAGATTTATATGAACAATTTTAGGAAGACTTCTCAATTTAGAAATCTAATAATATTAATCATCATTTAGTTTCATAAATATATTTTTATAATATTTTACATTTAAAATTTTAATTAAATATTTATGTGCTTTTATGACATGTATTAAAGAAACTTTAATTTGAGTTCATTAAGAATAGTCATAATGGTTAAAGGAAAGATTTAGGAAGTTTTGATATCCAATTTTGAGATGGATATATTATTAATCAAAAGTTATATAGTTGTTGAGAAATATGGTTGTTGAAGAATATGATACTATGTTATGAAAAATATTTAATTTTCTTATTGTAGTTATGATTAATTTCCACTATATAAATTAGATGCATAATTTTCATAAAAAAAAATGGGTTCCAATGTTACAAATGTAAAATCAAGTTCTTACATTGCCAAATAGAATATCCCTAAATTGTTATTTCAAGAATTAATTGTAACTACTTACTAGTAGGATACACCAAGATAGTTGCTCAATACCAACTACTTGTGAAATCTCTTTGAGTAAGTTTTACAGTTAATGTAGTGGCCATTATTAAGAATATGAGATTTAAGATGGACAATAGTAACCATAGGTGTACCAATGCATACCTGTAACACCCTATTTCCCCCAGTCTGTAAAAATAACTATACTGGCCAAGTATTGTGGAAAACTCAGAAATGTGAATGTGTGATGAGAATGGACCTTGTGAAAAAGGTCGATGAATGTGAATGATATTATATTATATATATTGCAGGACTGTTGAGAGGGGGATGTGCTGAAAAAGAGACCACGATGGCTGAAGAAAGGCGGTGGAATGCACCTGGGATGGTGGCGTTAACTTCCACCGAAACCAATACCGTATTTGGACTTCACTGGCCCAAAGAACCAAAAGTGGCTCGTTGGCCCCGAATTAAATGACTCACCAGGTTCGTAGGTAAAGGGTTCCTCATGAGTAATGAGGGATGGGGGTGAACCGCGCATTCGTGGAGTCCTCAGACCTGACCACTGCGAGGAAAATCGTGCCACACGCAACCTCGTCGAAAGGAGAAAAGGCAGGAAGAGTGGGCGATCAAGGGGCAGACGCAAGGGGAATAGGAGAACTCTGGAAAAATACAGAGTGAGTGATAGCAGAGAAGAAGGAGAGTAACCTTCATTCTCGGTCATTGGCAAACAGAGACGTAGTCTCGCAGCATCGTGGTCTCAGCTCAGGGGTGGCTACTGGTAAATCCGTTGGGAGTCGTTGAGCCTACGGTTGGGTGGAAACGAGCACCCCTCTCAACAATTGCAATCACATCTGGTGTTATTTATGATAAGTGTTTTAAATCTTGCATCCTGAAATGTATATCCTCGCATTTATGCTCATCTTGCATCTTGAAATTTATATGCTGACATGTATGCTCATAGTCTGTGCAGTTTATGAATGGTTTGAGTATAAGACTGTCTGTGTGGTGTTTTGATCAGAAACGGTGGTTTCATGCTTTTATTGAAAGGACCACATATGGCTTATGTTTATAGATAGATTTATGTATACGTATATTGAACTAATTTGGACTTCAAGTCTGCTTTCAGGAAATCTATGCCCTTATTCATCTCCAGGAATACCCAGAATAGATCTCTATGGATTATGTTTATAGATAGATTTATATATACGTATATTGAACTAATTTGGACTTCAAGTCTGCTTTCGGGAAATCTATACCCTTATTCATCCCCGAGAATACCCGGAATCGATCTCTCCATAGAGATACCCTTCTTAGAAAGCTTGCTAAGAACTTGAAAAGGATTTGAAGGTGCAAGTCTTAGTAATCCTATACGAGGAAGAATGGGCCTCTTAAAATCTCGAAATAGTCGCGTAGGGATAAGTATCGATTGACAGACGAGTTCCTGTCGAAATATTTGCGGCCATTCATGACCGTTAGATTGGAGGAAGAAACAAGGACGTTAAATGCCTTAACCCTTTTCCTCTATCTTCGTGAGTAGCGAAGAAATCAGGACTGTAAATCCCCAAGGTCCATGGGAGTATCTGGACCGTTGGTTTTTCCACATCCAGGGAGTAGCGGGAGAGTGCACAGTGCAGGAAAGATCTGAACCATCAGATCCTAGTTAGAAAACCCGACAGTCGTTGGATCTGTCAGGAAATGCATGAGGGTTAAGCCCTCATGAACAGAGGCGAAAGTCTTGGAAGAGGAGTTGGTATTGGGGTTTCGGACTTCGGGATTTCGAAAGTCCTGATGACGAGAGGTCGAGAAACTTCACAATGGAAGTCCCGAAAAAGATCTGGATCGTCCGAGTAAGGGAGGACACGTGTCACGAGATCACCCATTTCAGGGATTCAGACATCAAGAAACAAAAGAGGAAGGTGAGCATTTTGACCTCGCACTTGGCGAAGTCTCGAAACAACCTGGACCATCCATCCGGGGAGGACACGCGGCGGAGATCGAGAGTCCATCGGTGTTTCGGGTACCGGGGATTCGAATTGACAGAGGATTTGTGTCACTGGGGGTCGCAAGTTGCGAAATCGCGAAACGACGAGGATCGTCTATCCGAGGGAGGATACGTGGCAGAAATCCAGGATTTTGGGCTCTCGTATTCATAAATCTCGAAAAAAATAGGACAGAAATCTTATGAGGAGTTCACCTAGATCAGGGCATAGCCAGAAGGGCTAATGTGACAATGGCCACTTCGGGAAATCGAAAATCGGGAATTCAGGAGTCCCGTTGACAAGAGGTCGGGCTCTCGTATTGACAAGTCCCGAAGGGATTAAGACTGCGGTCTTATGAAAAGTGGTCATACGGACCAAGACATAGCCCAGGGGGCTAATTGCTGATTGAAGCCTCTTCGGCATTTCGACATTTCGGGGTTTGTAGAGTTGAAAGACTCGACTTTCTTATATCGCTGAGTCACGAAATGCAAAAGGGCGCCTAGTTGTTTGGCCTGTGATCATGATCAACGATCTCATGGAGGTGGGAAAAAGGGAAGAGCTAGCCTGTGCTAAGCCCCATAGGATTTTGGGGATTCTGTCCCTCGAAAAAAGGCTGAAAATTTTATTATGTCGTAGTGGGTGTGTGACAAATTGGTATCAGAGCATGGTTACAACACTAGGCCTGCTTGGGCTCATGAACGAGTTGCACAGAAGCTCTGTTCGGAACACTCCTAAAAAGGAGTAATCCCCTGTCTTAACCTTACTAATCTTAACCTTACTAATCAAAATATGAAGTTAAGAATGAAAACTCCTATTGTGTGTACATGTGAAAAATATGAATTATGTATTGGTTATAAATAAACATAAATATTGACTAACAACCAGCATTTGTCTTTTGCACCTAAGCGGATGATCGGCCGCGGGAAAGTACAAATGTATAGTACGGTGACTCACCATGAAGTGGGAGAGGGCTCCCACAATAGAGACGAAGAGTTTGATGAAAGGAGGGCAGTAGGGACCCCTCTAGATCTAGCTAAGACTGTGAGAAGTCTCATGGTCGAATTACAAAGCTGCAAGGATGACAATGAAAGGATGATGAAAGAACATGAAAAGCAAACAGAAATTAATGCAGTTTTACTGTAGAGTTTATCTGATCTACAAAGACAAATGTAGCATGAACTTGAAACTCAGAAACATAGTCATATCTATGGCCACACTAAGAGGATCACCTCGAAAAAGGTCCACCCCAGAGGTAAAGGACAAGCATCGGATGATTCCCCTGATAAGGAAGCTGGCGATTCAAAGGGCTCTTCTAGCAGCAAATCCAGTTCCTATTCCCGAAGGAAACAAAAGAAGCTAAAGTCTTCCAAAGGTCATAAATTTGAAGATTTCAGAAAATCCAAACCACCCTCCCTCGACAGTGAAATAAAGAAGGGAGAAGAAGCAGAGGCCTGGCTACTTTGACTAAAGAAGTATTTCAGAGTCCGTGACTTTTCAAAAAATATGAAGGCCCGAGTGGACACCTTCAACTTGAATGGAAAGGCTTCCATTTGGTGGGAAGACCTTAAGAATGTGAAAGGGGTTCGCGAAGAGGACCTATCTTGGGAACAGTTTGAGAAATACTTCCGGAAGAAGTATCTGTCGGAAAAATATTTTGACGAAAAGACTAAAGAGTTCTATGAACTCAAACTGGGACAACTCACTATAGAAGAATATGTCAACAAATTCCTCGATTTGTTGAGGTATGTACCCTATAAAAAAGCAGAAAAGACAAAGGTGCAACACTTCATCAATGGACTACCTAGGGACTATCGGAACAGAATTGAATTTGATGAGCCAAAGACTCTAGAATGCACTATTCAAAAGGAAACCTATTGTCATGAAAAGTTTCGGCATCGAGCAGAACCTCGCGAAGGATGGAAGAAGAAAAATAGTTCAAGATTTCAGAAAAAGGGGATTAAATCCCCAGGATTTAAGATTTATAAGAAGAACCCAAGAATGAGCTTCTCAGCTCGGAGTATGCACCAACATAATTTTCCCTCCTTGAGCAGAAATAAAACTTCTGGACCCATATCAGTGAAGACTGATAACCCAAAGAGAGAATCTTTGAAATGTTGGGGTTGCGGGGAAGAACATCTATTGAGAGATTGTCCACACCGACAACAGAATAGTCGGAGGATTTATAACATCCAAGAAGCTATTACTGTCAATTATGTGGCCAAGAGTGAGCCATAAATTTACGCAGCCTTGGATAATAACCAAGCTGACCACCAAGCTTCAGTGGTGGAAGTAGAAGGTATGATTTCCAACCATCTAGTGTTTGTTTTGATTGACCTTGGTTCAAATTTGAGTTATATAGCCCCTTAAGTTGTTGATAAGTGTAAACTACAGCCACAAAAACATACCAAGCCATGGTTGGTACAGTTAGCCACTGGCACCAAAAGAAGGGTAGCAGAGGTTATACCAGCCTGCCAATTGGTGTTGGGTAGATTCCCCACCCAAACAACCCTTAACTTATTACCCTTGGGATCGTATGATCTACTGATTGGTATGGACTGGCTAGCCGCCCATAAAGCCAGATTGGACTGTTACCATAAAACCTTAGAATGTGTAAGTAAATAAGGGAAAAATATAACCCTTCAAGGGATCCAAAAACCTGTCTTGGTAAGACGAATATCAGCTCTGCAAATGAGAAAGTATCGGCGAAAGGGATGTTCCCTATATGTAATACAAGTGTTGAAAACAATCGAAGGTGACAAACCAAGCCCTGACGATCACCCTATCCTGAGAGAATACAGAGATGTATTTTTGGAAGAGGTACCAGGTTTACCTCTCAGAAGGGACATTGACTTCTCGATAGAACTTGCACCAGGAGTGGTGCCGGTGTCTAGGACACCCTACCAGATGAGCACACCCGAGTTAGTTGAACTCAACTTGCAATTAAAAGAAATGATGGATAAAGGCTTTATTCGGCCCAGTGTGTCTCCATGGGGAGCACCAATCCTATCTGTGAAAAAGAAGGATGGTACCCTTAGACTATGTATAGATTATAGGCATCTCAATAGGGTAACTATAAAGAACAAGTACCCCTTGCCCAAGATCGATGACCTGTTCGATCAATTGGGGGGTGCGTCTATTTTCTCAAAGATTGATTTGAGGTTGGGATACCATCAAGTCTGAATCAAGGGTGAAGGCATCCATAAAACTTCCTTTTGAATGAGGTATGGTCACAATGAGTTCGTGGTAGTGCCATTTGGGTTGACCAATGCCCCTACCACTTTTATGTGCTTGATGAACAATGTACTCAGTAAATTCCTAGACAAATTTGTGCTTGTTTTTATTGACGATATATTAATT
>ML806341.1:105474-125626 GCA_009831015.1 Picea engelmannii | reverse complement strand
TGTTTTTTCTGAGCATTACTTTGTTTTGAATGTGAATTGTTGTATGCACTGCTTGTGTTAAAAAAATATCTATCAACTTTGAATCCATTATTATTGTTCGAGCCATTTCTTGTACTGTCATGTTCTTTCTTTCAACAACTCCATTCTGCTGAGGTGTCCCAGCGACAGAGAATTGCCTCTTTATTCCATGATTGCTTCAGTATTCCATAAATTCATTGGAGGTGAATTATCCTCCATTAACCAATCTTAAGCATTTGATTCTTGAATCCATATCATTTTCAACCATTTCCTTGCAGATCTTGAAATTTTCAAAAGCTTCTGACTTGTTCTTGAGAAAGCAAACTGCAATCATTCTTGTATAATCATCAACTAATAACATAAAGTATCTCTCACCTTTTAATCCTTTTGTTGTAGTTGGTCCAACTAGATTAATATGCACAATTTTCAGTGGTTTTGTTGTTGAATATTCCTTTGATTTGAACCCGGTCTTTGTTTGCTTTCCTTGTTTGCAATGCTTGCATAAAGTGTTGGTTGGTTTTGTGATCTAGGGAATTTCTCTGACTACTTCTCTTTTGTTGACTTTGACAAGGTTATCAAAATGCATGTGACCCGTTCTTTTTTGCCATAGCCAGCTTTCATATTCCTTTCCTAGACAACACTTTTCATTTCCAATTTCGCTTAACACATATACGTTGCTTGAAGTTCTTGCAGCTGTAGCGACCAATTTACCTGAACCTTCTTTTCTTATGTCACACTTTTGTGAATTGAAAGTAACTTTATGACCTTGGTCACACATTTGACTCACACTTAAAAGATTATGTTTCATATCTTCTACTAGTAGAACATTTTCTGCATTTTCATTCTTATTCCCAATTCAGACTGTGCCTTTTCCAATGATTTTGGCTGAATCATCATTTCCGAAGGAGACTGATCCATCTATTTCCTTTCGTAATGTAAGAAACTTGTCTCTATCACCTATCATGTGTTTTGAACATATACTGTCAACATACCAACCATGTTTCTTCTGTTTAGCTTGTAGAGAGATTGTGCATTCGTCATTGCTATATTGATATTGTTTTCTTATCGATGTTGTTTTCTGAGGTTCTTGTTTGTGAATCTGTTGAGGTTCTTTAGGAGGGACTGTCATTTTGCAATTTTTGTCCATGTGTCCAAAATTGTTACATTTGTAACATTCCATTTCAGTGCTCAAAGATTCAAACATGTTGTAACTTCTTCTCTGTGTTTGACTAGGTCTTCTTGAATAACCCCTTTGTGTATGGATCTCAAAGTAGTTATTTTTCTGGTTGTTAGCTCTACAATTTACAGCTTTATGTCCAAAATCATTACATGCATAACATAAACCAAAAAATATAGTTTGATACCTGGTAGTTGAAGATCTTATGAAAGGAGGTGCTCTTATGAATCCTTATTCTTCTTGAGGCCTGTCTATCTATTCTTGATTCTGAAATCTGAATCTTCTCGGTGGAGGAGTGTCCCTGTAATCTTCCTTGTATATCTTTTTATCCCCTTTGATTGTTTCTGCATAGATTTTTGGATTTGTTTTTTGCTCCGTTGTTTTGGAGCTTGATCCATTTTCTGTCTGATTGTATCCAAGTCCGGACTTGTCAAGATGAGATTTTTGACTGTTGATAATGTCATGCAGAAATTTTGAGCTATTCTGCATATTTTTCTTTTGAATATCCTTTCTTAGTGTGACAATATCTTCTTCTAGGTTTCGAATGATCCTGTCCTTTCCTTCTATTTGTTCTTTGAGTGTTTCTTCAATTCTTTTATCTTCTTCTATTTGAACCTTCAATTTTGTGATCATTTGTTCTAGTTCTTGAGTGTCTTTTTCTTATCTAGTTCTGCTTCTAGTTTCTTGTTTTTCTTCTTTTCTCTTCTGATAACTTCTATGGAACTCATTAATTCTTCTCGGAAGTCAACTTCTGCCTCTTCAATTCTTCTTCATATTCTTCTTCGAGCCTTCTTTATCAGAGTTTTCTACTTCCATGAATAGAACTCCCCATGTTTCACTATCATTGACTTCATCTTCATCTGATGATTAGATGTCTTCTTTGGTGCAAAAGATTTTCTTGAAAACTTTCTTTGTAGTTCTTTTACCTTTATATGTTTGTCTTCCTTTTGATTAACCTTCATCGTTTCTCTTTTTCTTATGAGGATATTTGTTAGAAAAATGACCAATACCATCACAATTAAAACAAATTAAAGGAAGCTTACCTCTATACCTACCGTTGGTTCCCTTGTTCAGTCTTTTGATGAAGTTGGCCACTTCTTCATCATCTTCCGAGACATCATTGTTGCTATTATATTCTTCTTGTTCCTTTTTCTTTTGCTTTGATATTTTGGATGATTTGAAGGCTTCTTCTTTTACATCTAGATTTTCCTGTTTAGTTCTCATCTCATATGCTGTGAAGATTCCATGGAGTCCGTCCATGCTTATTGAGTTTATATCCGATCTTTCTTCTAGTGCTGATATCTTAGGGTTGAATATCATAGGAAGAGATCTTAGTACCTTTTGAACAATTATAGATTCTTCAATTTCTTCTCCTAATCCAATGATTGCATTCACTGTTTCATCGACTCATAAGAAGTAGGCTACAATATCTTCATCTTCCTTCATTTTTAGTTGTTTGAACTGACCTCTGTAAGTTTGAAGCTTTGTTTCTTTGACTTTTGAATCTCCTTCATAAATATTTCGAATCTTTTCCCAAATCTCTTTAGCATATTTACAATGTGCAACTTTGGTGAATACTGTATCATTGAGACCATTCAAAAGTGCATTTTTGGCTTTGGAATTATTCTCACCAAGTTTCACTGCTTTGTCATTTGTTGGTGGAACTATTGGTGCTGTGTATCCATCTACAATTGATTGCCAAACTTGAAATCCATGTGCCTGTATATATGTCTTCATACTTATGCTAAAAAAAACATACTTTTGTCCATCAAACTATGGTATTCCATTTTTATACGAGTTGGTACTCTCCATGATCTGTCATTCAGTGGTTAAACTGATTTCTGAAGGAACCTTCTTTGATACCAATTGTTGGATTACTGAGAGGAGGGGTGAATCAGTAATAGAGTAATTATAATCCTTTTTCTTCAAATGTTATATCAATGTAGAATTATTATCCAATAATGAGAAGTAAGAAATAAACAATCACACACATACATAGTACACTAGTGTTTTATGTGGAAACCCAAATCGGGAGAAAACCATGTAATGTTTTTTCTTATATGTCTTGAAGAATTACATTCATTGGAAGCACCAACTTTCTTTGTTTTCCAACTGCAACTGTAAGGAGGCTCCAACCCCCTAGTTTCTCAGGCTACAACCTGAGGGAATATCCAACTCCCCAATTCTCTGGCTACAACCAGAAGGAGGCTACAATCCCCTATGTTCTCCGGCTACAACCAGAAGGTGGCTACAACCACCTGTCCTTGCCCCATCCTACCACCCTGAAGTAGAAGTAGAATGATGGAACCACTGTCACACTATCACTGTGAGATATACTGTTGTAAACTTGTACCAATAAATTTTAACCATGCATCAACCGTGCATCAACCTATACCTCAACCTGTAATCAACCTGTACCATAAGCAAGTGCATCAACCATGCACCAACCTGTACCAAACAACCTATAATCAAACTGTACCATAAACAAGCGCATCCAACCATGTACCAAGTATGTACCAATCATGTGTCAACTACTCATCAACTATGACTCATCAATATGTACCAACATCATCTACTATACACCGCATGTATGTGCCAACTCATCAACTAGTTTTCTTAACCATGTACTCAACATGTACCTCAACCAAAAGCCCTCATCAATTTCATCATCCAAATATGATTTGTAGCTCTGTAATAGACCTGGTGTATATAATCACATTCTTGCAAACCTTCCTTAACTTTAACAACAAGAGACTATCATTTTCAACAAACTTTTCTTTAGTCTTACATGCCTAGTTTTGGATTAGTCAACAACCCCAACTTGAAGTAATCATAACTTTGAACTTGTAATGTATAAATATATGAAACTGATACACAATTTTCTTCAGTGTGTTTTATGTAATTCTTCTAGGTTTCACTACTTGGAACCTCTCAAAAAAAGAGTTATAGCAAAAATGACATACCTTGCTGAATTCTCGTTTATTCTAGGGAGCGACCTTGTAGAGCGTGCCCCGTAAGAAATATTTGTTTAATTGATATGAAAATGTTACATTAAATACTAAATACTTTACCCTAACCAACACATTTGGTCTCACAGAATTTGGATCTTTTATGAATAAGTTATGACTTTTTTACCCGAAATACCCGTTTTTGACTAGTTTCAGGACTAGTCACAAACCGTATTTTCCACGGAGTGTAACTCCCAAAATAAAACGACCCACAAGATGAATTTTGTATCATAGATACTTGGGTATATTTTCTCATTGGAATAGCAATTTCATGGTCTGAATCATTATAGAAAAAAAAATTATAGCGAAAATGGTGAGATGACCTGTAAATAACATACCTTAGAAAGCACCATCAAAAGAATTAATCCTTCCTTGCATTTCGGCCTTCTTTTCTTCACCTTCCCTCAGAAATTCGGCTTATATATCCTTGGTTACCTCAGACACCTATATATATTCAATATGCTCAAGTTTTATTAAAATGAGAGAGATTTGCCTCTTATTTATACTCTCCAAGTAAGTTCCTTAAAAACATCTTCTAGGTCACTTGACCCACTTTCCTTATTTTAGGGTTAACCCACTTCTAATTTCTCCATTAAATTTATTATTGAAATAATTTATTTTGTATTCACTTTGAATTATAATACACTCATCACTTCACTTTATTATTTAACTTTTAAAATCTCTTAAACCACTTTGACTACTTTGACCTTTTGGGGCTTCTAGATGACATATGAGGGTCCTCCAACTTTATAAGGCCATAACTCTCAAACCGTGAGGAGTTATGTGACATTTCACATACCACCAGAAATGGAATGACATGTAATATCCATCTAGAATATTATTACCTTCAAATATAGCAAAAATCATACCGTTATCCATCAAACAAACTTGGGTCCATTACCCAAACCTGGGTTATCCAACTTCACATGGTCATAACTCTCTAACTATGAGGATTTATGTGACGTTATACATACCACTGGAAATGGCATGACAAACACTATCCATATAGGATAGTTTCGCTGACAAATTCACTGTTTTTCATCTCATTATTTCACAATTAAGCATGGGTTCTCTTACTCCACAAAGCATCTTCCCGTGAGGGATTTCACCATAAGGGGACCACTTTGGAGTTAATCCATATTTAATTATTATAAACCATGAAAAAACAATAATGAGTCATATTTAAATAAAAAAATCTTGGGTCCATTACCCAAACCTTTGTGCTACGGGGCTTTCTTCAAGGGTTGACATGAATGACAACCAACCTTAATCAATAGGTTGTGACTGGTTCTTTTGCATTTTGGCCACTTCCAGGAGCTACACTCATGGTTTTAGAAGTTTGTTCTATGACCATTCATTCGTTAGAAGAGTGATGTTGAGGTTTCTGAACTTCAAGATCCAAACCTTGAATTCTACGAGATCTTCGAAGCCCTTGATCGGCCATGGTGAAAGTAAAATAACAATACTTAAGGCCAACTATGAACTTTGAAAGAACAAACCCCTAAAATAGAAATACATGTAATCAACCAAACAAACATTATGTAAAAGGATATTTCGAAGATGGGATGTCAAGTCGTCAATGAATATATGAGAAGTAATTACCCTGACCTCCACGTAACAACCCTTATTGGTGAAAGAAACCCTCGCTTTGTGGTAGCATCCTCCAAGGGTATTGAAAGGGCAATGCGATGTCTGCCCTAGGTACCTTGGGAAGCCCCCCATAGTCACCTCTATAGACACCTAGGAAATTCCACCAAGGTTACTAACTCACAGTGGACCTTCGGGGGGTACAATCGATAGTTGGGACCGAACGTATGGGAAGGATAACAAAGTTGGAATTTCTTCCAGAGGACTAAAGACAAGTGGATCGATAATACTCCTGAGGACCTCAAACGTATTCAATATTCACGAAGCACGGAGACCAAATGAACCAATAACACTTAAGAAAAACCCCCAATATACGCTCTTTCTACTACGATTGGTCAAGATTTGGAGGGGTAATGTCCGCTCATCTTCCACATGTGACCTTGTGTTTAGCCCTTGTGTTAGAGGGGGTTCTTGGCTATGCCTATACAACAGTTGGATTTTTTCACTTTTTAGTGTTCTACGGTCTTGTTTAGTAGCCTTGAATAATTAACTCACTTCACCCAAATCCAAATGCCCTATCCTTAAACTATTGTTGGTGTGTTGTAAATCAAAAAATGTCTTATTGATTTTATTAGCGTGCTATTTTAATTTAATGGCTTTCGTTACTTAGAAAGGTCCATGGAGATGAAACTAATGATGTGTGAGACTCGACTCCAACAGAATGCAAAAAGAATGAAATGAAAACATTTATTTTCAATGAATTATATCTATGAGAAGGAGAAGAGTTATTTTCTTCTCAATATAAACAAGCACTCAATATCATGTAACTTTTCAATTTTTCTCTTAAATGAAGAGAATAATGATGCCAAACTATTGAATAAATGTTTCTTAAATCCTAAATAAAATACAAGACTAACTCTTTCAAAACATGTACCGAAACAAAAATTCTAAGAATGAAAAAATTCTCTTTGTTTGATTATATATGCAATGAAATATCTTCAAATGAAAAACTTGTTTTCTTCTTAACTTTCAATTAGAATGAAAGAAATCAATGCTAGCGCAAAGGAACACAAAGCAAAAAATAATACAAACAAGAATGCATTCAATAGTTTTATGAAAACCGAAAGAGTGCAAGAGTGAGAAAACTTGTTTAATCAAGGACTCAAAATTGTAAAAGAGAAATGAAATCACTATTTGAAAACCTAAAACAATGAGTAGCAAGAATCAAAATGCCAAGCTGCAATTCCAAATCAATGAAGAAAACTTCAAAATAGGTTTTGAAATCATGATAACAGAGGTTTGAAAACCTTCTTGATGAGGATCAAACCACCGGTAAGACACACTTTGACCAAAGGATGAGGTTATCCCAAGGCAATGGATTAGGTTATACCAAGGAATTCATGCTCATTCCCTGATTATGAAGGACTTGCAAGCTCAAAAGAGGCAAGAAAAGTCGGTGATCATAATTCTTTCAATCAAACAAAGTCATAAACAATCATAAATGACTTTAAAGAAAATATATGAATCCAGAATATAAGGAGAAGAAAGAAAAATGGGTTGAAAATTGACCCAGGAAGGATATCAACACTCATGTAATGAGGCAAACAGGGCATTGAACATGGTTCAACACTCCTTAGGACACTAACATGGAGCTTTGATAATGGTTTTCAACGCTCCGTGGGTCACTGTGGAGGAGCGTTGAGGTCTGGAAGTGGTTGAAACAACACGAGATTATGCCCAGATTCAACATAAATAAGGAAGAGTTCAAATGAAAAGCATAAACATCAAAAATATCAATTGAAAAACAAGATCCAAAGGATAAAAACCTAGGAACAATCGTTCCCCAGCAGAGTTGCCAATTTTTTGTTACAAAATATTTCCCTTGCGGATAAGAAAAATCTCTCTTGGATATCTAGACCCCTATTGTCCAAGATAGAAAAAAAAAAACAAATGGACACTAAGATTCCTTTAGATATATTCTTTATGTCTATAGGAAGAGAATATAGAAGAAAGAAGTGTGACTTACTCCTTTTCGACGACTGTCCTCATTGATCTTCAATATTTGGTCTTGTTGTCTAAGCTTCTATCACGATGAAGAAAGTTTGCAAGGAACAACACAACACCTTATACTCCTACAATATATCATTAGACAAGAGCAAATCTATTTAGATAGACATGCATGTATAAACAACAATATGAAGGAAATAGGCCAAGTTATATTAATGGAGAAACATGGTGAAGCACTTACGAACCAATGTTGACATTGCAACAACTCCTCCAAGCTCTCCAGTCCAACCCTTACCTAAATGTATCAATATCATAATGATGATGATTTGATGAATTCTCCTCACAAGATCAAAGGTTTGAGAATCTGAAATATTTCCCCCCTCCTCACCTTGGAATGCACTCATTATATAGGAGTTGGAGGCTTAAACACCATGGAGAAGATTACTCACTAGATCCACTAAATTGGGATCTCCAAGATTTTTAGGGAGAAAATATCTCTCAAGGATTTTATGGAGGAAATATCTCTTAAGATCCATCAAATTATGATATTGATTTGAGAAAATCTCTCAACCATCCATGATACTCTCAACTTCTCCTTGAGATTAGGAAACTAGATGTGAGGTGGATTCTCACACTAAATTAATTTCCTTTTCTCAATAAAAATAAATAATACATGTGCACATAGTATTTTGACCTTCATATGATAATTCCCCNCAACATGTCTAGGGATCTTGACAAACACTCCCTCACTTAAGTGTGACAAATAGGTGTGTAACAAGATCCTCCACATGAGCTGCTAACATCCTTTCCTGAAACATCTCTTTAGTTGTAAGGTTGAAATATCCCTTATAGAAATAGGTATTGGAATTCCTTTCACAGTGCTCTATTTTCCTTCTTCATCAAGACATGTAAATATCTTGTTATGGAAATCTATGACAACATGATGTTGGTCCAACCAATCCATTCCAATCAAGATATCAGAAGATCCTAATGGTATAATAATTAGGTCAACATTAGTATTCACTCCATTAAGACTTATTGAACAACCTTTGACTATTTCATTGATCTTTCTTTTGGTTCCAATGGCTAGATAAACCAAACTTGACCTTTCAAACTTACTTTTCTCCAAATGGAATCTATCCACCATTTTAGTATCGATGTAACAATGGATTTCTCCTGAATCAATTAAAATAAAATAAAAAGATGATTAATGGTCTTACCTTCCACTTCAATCATATTGGATTGGTACTCTTCTTGTCGATCTTC
This sequence comes from Picea engelmannii, assembly GCA_009831015.1. Classification (NCBI taxonomy): domain Eukaryota; kingdom Viridiplantae; phylum Streptophyta; class Pinopsida; order Pinales; family Pinaceae; genus Picea; species Picea engelmannii. The sequence continues at coordinate 116,563 of ML806341.1, read as the reverse complement.
TAAGGATGCATATATTATTCCCATGTCCTCTACTGTTGTAGCCTTTTGGATGTTGTGCACAGTCTTCGCTTTATCTCCTCTATGAGGGAAATCCTTGTATAGATGATTTTATTTGCACCCCCAACATTAGATTGGCAGTCTTCCTCTTTTTCCCAAGGAGTCTTCCTTCTTGGATTCATTCATAGTAGATTGTTCTTTTTTATTTGTATTTGGATTGTTTCTGTTGAAAGGAGGTTTGAATCTCTTCCTTCTCTGATCAGATTTCTCTTTCTTCTTATATTTCCAAGATTTATGCATGGATTCTCTTCCCTTTCCTTGCTCATATAGGTACTTAGACTTCCTAATGGTTTCTATCAAAATCCTAGGCTTATCATACTGAATACTTTTCTTATAAAAGGATGGAAGTCCACTAAAAAACCTTTGTATCTTCACTTTTTCATCTTTGATAAATCCTACATACTTCAACAATCCCAAGAACTTCTTTTCATATTCTATCATGGTCATGCTTCCCAATCTGAGTTCAAAGAAATATTGCATTTTCTTGTCATAGAAGTTATTTGAAAGAAACTCTTGAAAATATTGCTTCAACTTCTTCCAAGTGATCCTACTCTCATTAATGTGCTCAATTTGTTTTAGTTGATCCCACCACATAGCAGTTTTTCCATGCAAATGGTATGTGGCAATTATGGCTTCTAGGTTGGATGACTAGTTGTGCAACCGAAAGTACTTCTTGATTCCAGAAAACCAAGATTTAGCTTATCTTCCCTTTCGTTTTCACCATAAAAGGATGGGGGTTTAATATTCCTCAACTCTCCTTACAAACTATCCAAATCATGTTTTCTTCTTTGGTGCCTGACATGAGACACTTTTGGATTGCTTATGGAGTATTTGGATGCATAAAATTTTCTTTCTAAGTAAGGAGGTGAGTGTTGTCTATGTGTTATACTATCACTTATTGAATGACTGGATCTTCTATAGTTATCACTTCTTTCATGATATTTTCCTTCTTCCTCCTGCCTTGAGTCTGATCCATTCCTTACTTGCATATGCAACTGATTTAGACTTTGCATCACTTGAGAATTTATTTGGTTTTATTCTCTCATCAACCTCTCATTTTCTTATTTGTAACTTTGGAATTCTATTCTCAAGCTTCTCACAATCTCTATTAATGTTTCTTGTTCCCCTCTACTCTTATGCCCATTTGATTATGTCTCTACATTACCAACACTGATAATTTAACCTTTGAATTATTTATCATGATTGAAGGCTCCCTTTCCTTCCTCCATGTCCCAAATATGAATTCTTATATTGAACCGATATGTTTACATCTCCTAATTCTACAAAATGTGCAAGCAACCATTTTGTTAGAATTATGCATATTAAAAAAATTTCCAATTAATGCTACAAGTCTTTTTTCTGCTCAATTCAAGAATAAATATATCATCATTCTCAAGATTATAATAATTAAAGGTTATTATCCTCTGAATCAACTTTCCAATTAATATATTCATGCCTCATTCCTATCTATGAGATGAAATTTATGGCTTCCTGAAAAATCCATTTTCACCCATTTTGTGCATTTTCTCCACTAGTGTAATTTTTATTGAAATGCCAACTTCTATCAACTGCAAATGAAAATATATCATGAACTAGAGAAACTTTTTTATGAGACATAGTTAAAAATAATTATAATGAATTCATAAAAACTCTCATATTTTCAAGTTGTTGCTCCAGTAAAAAACTGTAACAATCTAGAATCTGCAACTTTGTCCATTTTCACCCATTTTTCTAGACTTGGAATTTTTAGCAAAACTAGCTATCTCACAATCTGTGCACTTATGGAAAAATTTCACTAAAACAAAGATGTTTGTCATTAAAACTAAAATTTCACTAAAACTAAAACTTTCTTGTTTTGTGATTTAGGGTCACCTTTTTTTGAAAATATCAAAAATCCCCCAAAAGTGGCCCAAAATAGTGAATTTTGGCCTATTTCAGTATCTCCATTCCAATTCCCTTAGGATTTATTCAGTTCCTTTGTGGGTTATTTCTGTGTCTACTTTCTATACTCTCCCCAAGAGTTTCATCTTAATTTGGGACTTTTCTAATGATCTGGACCCATATCTTTAAAAACCACTATTTTTGAATTTATGACAAATCCAAACATAATTGGACAAAGGACGTGTTTAGAAATTTTGTAGATATCCTCTCTGTAGACATAACCCATAAGTTTCATCCCAATAGGACTTAATATTCTCCAGTTATGGCCAAAATAATAAAATGGCTCCAGAGGTTTTTTGAAACTATGGAACAATTTTGTCTAAGTGCAATTTTCACTGTCAATCTCAAGTTGGAATAAATATAGACCGTTGATATGCACTCCATCATCCATTGGTGATCGATGTTCTCCTTTGGAATTCACAACACCTTCCACAAACTGTCAACTCGACCATCAACCATTAGCCCAACTCCTCGACGACCAATTTGTGCACAACTCCAAACTGGTCGACCTGACTATCGAATATCGATCGTTGGCGATATTTGTCAGTGAATGGAACTCCCCACAACTTTAGCCTATGCCCGACCATCAACTCATCAATGATCGATGATCCCCGATGACTGTAAAAAACACTTCCTCAATTCGGTTGACCAAACCGTCGACCATTGATCATCTATGTTGGATGACGTGGCATGACACATAGATGTTGACATGGCATGACATGTCATATTGAGGCACCATATGGGATAATGTGGAATGAAACGTGGATGATGATGTGGCATGGAATGACATCACCCTCTTTTCTCCATCGACCATTGGCAATATCATATGTCAATTGGATGAATTTCAACACTTCTCCAAACTCGCCAATCCCCAATCCATAGGCCATCAACGATATCATATGTAATTTGGCCAAATTTAAACACTTCACCAAAATTACTGATCCCTAATCCATCGTCCATCGACAATATCAAATTTCATTTGGTCAAATTTCAACACTTCACCAAACTCATCGATCCCCAATCCATCAACCATCGATTATATCAGATGTCATTTGGCTCAATTTCAACACTTCTCCAAACTCGTCGATCCTTGATCCATAAATCATCGACAATATCATATGTCATTTGGCAGAAATTCAACACTTCACCAAACTCGTCAATCCCCAATCCATCACCCATAGACAATCTCAGATGGCGATTTTTCAACACGTAGACAATTTCAGCTAAAACCTGGTTGAATCTGGGCCATTGATTTCCCAACCAAGATGATCTCGACCGTTTCTTTTTTATGACTTCCTAAACAACCAAAAATGAATACGGACCGTCGATATTCCTCATTTTCCAAACCTCTAAAATGAATCTCGACCATTGATCTCATAAATTTGTCAAACTTTGAAACTTTATCAATTTTAAATTTATCAAGGGCGAACCTAGGTTGTTGATCTCGAGATTGAACATGACCTTAGCTGTCAAATCTCTGAAATCTTCCCCACGCTACAAAAACCATTAAAATATGAATTTTTCGACCTTCCAAGTTGAATTCGGCTCTACAACTCCAGAGATCAATTCCATTAACTTCCCAAACAATTTTGAATTATTTCAAACTCAAAATTTCCCATGAATTTAGGGATTTTTCTCTCCAATTTTTCACCTTTTCCCCAAATTCACATAGATCAAAATATGTGACAACGAATCTACCTAATTTTCACATGTTTCAGCCTGTACCATTCTGATGTTTCAACTAGAAGCTCTAACACCAATCTGTAACATACCCAACCACCCACAAGCTAGCCACACTACTTCAAAACTCATTTCAAAACCAATTTCAAAATTGTGAAAACAATTAATGAATAGAGAAGCATGAAATAAACACAATAACAACTCATGCAATAACCAAGATTCATGCTACATCATAAAATAATATTTAAACATGCCATGCACAACAATAACCAACAAGCATGTGTATTACAAATACGAATCTCAAAGATAATAATTAATAAACAACGAAAATAAGTACACAAGCAAAGAAAACCATGACAAAGAGAACTTATCTTAAACAAATTCAATCACCAATTGGATGCAGACCAAGGACGTTCCACCCAACCATAGACATTGTTGCTCCAAGTCTCAACAACAATGTCACCCCTGAGCCAAGGATATGAATCCACAAGGACGGGTTCTAGGACGACACTCAACTTCCCAAACCAGTCAACACTTAAGCTTTCACAGGTTTCTCAACACAAAACAATCCAAACTACACCAACTCTCTTCTCTCCATATTGCACCATCCATAGACAATGGACCCCCTTCATTGCCATGTAGTCCCTCGGGCTGTCCACTTCTTTCTAGATCTCTAGTGCATCTGGTCAAGAATATCGATGCTGGGACTCTAAGGATTCACAGTTGTGAACAAGAATTAACAAATTCCAATGCATCTCAGACATCAAGAAATTAATTCATGGCTGGAATACATCAATCATTACTATGGACAACAAACAATGGCTTCTTCCTCAGGAATTCTCCCCCATGTCCCAATCCAAGAACAAGAATGAATTAGGAATGATGAATGAAAAACAATGAATGAAAGAGTGAACATAATGAAGACTATGAACCCGATGGGTTTATATATTTACTTGGAAATCAAGAACCACATGGCCTTCCCCAAGAATCTCATGTAACCACTTTTCTCAATTAAAACAATTATGGGTAAACAAAATATAATAAAAAGACTTATCCCCTTAAGCCCCATCTCTCGTGGAATTATGGCCCCCCTATAACTCTATTTCTTGTCCGTCTAGCAACCAATGATGTATTTTATTATTAATAATGATAACAACATTACATTTTCTAGGCACTTCGATCTCTTTTAATTGTTGGGGCACTCTGACTTTTCATAAAATAACAAAATACATTATTTAATCTAGGGTGTCAAAATCAGGGTATTATAGATGCCCATTTTGTGTAATTAATCCACCGATACCTTCTTTGCATGCATCAATGCACACTATGAAATCCTCCTCTAGATCAACAATCTTTAATATTGGTGCACTTGTCAATAAGTCCTTCAAATGTTGAAAGTTTTCTTCACACTTTGTTATGACCCAAGGGGGGCATATGTGGAGTTAAATGTATATGATATGACCCCAAGGGGGGCATGTATTGGGATAAATTTACATTTAATGTGTAAATATATATGTAATACGGTCATGCTAATAGTATAGGGGCCTCATGTGTTGTTTTTGAATAAGTATATATAGATACCATGTATTCATTATTGAGAACATGTGAATTGTGATGTATGAATGTATTTGGATATTTGGAGGAGATTATCCTATTCTTTAAGGAGTTATTGTGTAACTTATCTCTGTTACCTATATTGGAGTTGATATCCACATTCACATTGGTGTACATGGTGTGTACTTATATTTTATTCTGATATCTTAAGTATTTGGAGCATAACATTTGGTATCAGAGCATCGATCCTAGGGTTTTTCTTCTTCAAATGAGTCATCTTAGAATTTTCACTATGACTTTGTTTCTGGGACATTTCAGAAAACTAAATTTGGAGGTTACTAGAATAATTATCAAGGTATATTTGGTAAAAATTTTAGGTTCTAGATCGTTATATTTTTGGAGATATAGTGTGTGGAAGGTAGGGTTATTTGACTAGTCTTATAACTTGTCTCAAATATGTGTTCTGGGTAAAAAAATGATATGTTCTTCAGTGAGGATCCAAATTCAATTCCATTAGTGGAATTTGATATAGGATAGTCCATAGTATTTCTAGTACAAATATCATAAAAATATATCAAATATTAGACATGTGGAATTTTGTACAAGTTCTCTCTCCAAAAAAGGAAAAAATTCAGTAAGGTTTGGGAAAGTTACAATAACTTTCACTTGGCACATCAAATTTTGGGCATACCCATGACATTACAAAGAAGACATATTAGAGTACTATAGGATGAAATTTCATACTCATAAGGGTTGAAATTTCATAAATACACCAAAAGGAAGGTCGACCAGAAGGACATACTCCAAATCAGGGTTTCAAATGTATGTTCACTTAAAACTATCATAATTTTTTATTGGGATGTATGATTGAAGTGATTCAAAAGCCGTTGGAAAGAGAAAACACATAATATTAAATTGGAAAAAATATTATAACTATTTGAGATCATTATTCCTAATATACTTATGTTGTAAGTTGAGTGTTGGAGTTAGACCTCGATTAAGAATCAATGGAAATACCTAAATTTACAGGAGATGAAGATAAATTTGAAATCAATCCTATGGAATGCTTGAGGTTGTAAATGAATATGGTATGAATCCTTCAGAGGCGGGAATATATTTTTGTGGTGAATATTGGAAGTAGTGAATGAGTATTGATAAAGATACCTAATGGAATAACACATTGGAAGAAATTGAAAAACAATTCTTAGATAAATGGATTAGGGATACAAAAATGGCGGCAATTTACAGAATACAAAATGAGTTAAAAGAAACAAAAGAATATAAAGAAGAAGGGTTGTGAGCTATATAAGGTATGATACCTTAATGGAACACTCATTGAGGAGGTTCAAAAATTAAAACAAGGAAAGAGTAGTAAAGAAAAGTGGGACAAGGACGAGTCAAGGGAAGATTTTAAAAATAAAGATGAAGAAATAGGTAGATTAATAAACCAATATAAAAAACTATTGGATGAGGTTAAGAGATTGAAAGAAGAGAATGATAATGATCAAAATCAAGAAGAGACAAGGATTTTGGATGAGAAATATACAAAAAGACTTGAAGAGGAAATTTGCAAGAAGGTTGAGAAATCCTTAAATATTGATGAGATAAATAAAAAAATAAAATACAAAATTGAAGAAGGACATCATAATTTGATAAATGGGGTGACATTGCAGCTTCAAAAGGAGAAAGAAGACAATATTCAAGAAGGCCAACAAAAGATACTTGAAGAAATTGAACTTCATCTAGAGGATGCACATGCCAAATATGATGGTATTATCTCCAAGGATAAAGTAATAAAAGAACAAGAAAAGAATATAGAGGATGCCATTGTTTATTAAAATAATATATATGAAATGCATGTACAAAGTGAATGAAAGTCATCAAATGTGAAACCATATCGACATCCTCATTACTAGGATAAATTTCAAGAAAGACAAGAAGGTCAATATCAACACTATCAAGGAAGAAGATGGAATACTTATCAATATTCATGGAACAAGGAATCACAAAACCAATCTTGAACACACTATTATCAAAGACCAACAACCACTACAAATTGGAGAAGTTGCAACAAAAACACATGGAATCAAAGGAAAGAAAAATATGCAACAATTATCCACCAAGGAGTAAGACTAAAAATAATTGATTTTGGATGGATGGTTCATCATCGATGGAATAAAGAAAGTGAGAACATAAGAAAATGATATTACTTGGTTTCATCACATGTGAAGCCTTTAATTGAAAATATTAGAGGACAAATCTTTTTTATGGATGGTACTATGTTATGAACTAAGGGGGGCATATATGGGGTTAAATGTATATGATATGATCCCAAGGGGGGGGCATATATGGATACAAATGTACATGTAGTGTGTAAATATATATGTAATAGGGTCAGATTAATAGTATAGGGGCCTCATTGTGTTGATATTATGGTAGTTGCGGGAGGTATTTACCTCCACTTGTAAACCTGATGAGAATAGAATATTCCAGGAAGCAAGAAGAAACCCTAATGAGTTGGATAATAACCATAGAAGATATGTCGGCTCAAGAAGATAACTTGTATTAGGTTATTAGCCTCCAAGAGAAGAAATCGGCTAGAAGAAATAATATATATACTAAACAGACAGATACCCAGAATGAGAAGTCGGCCCAGGCAGTTAGCTAGAATTACTATAAATACAGGAGGTCAGTCTTCATTCTAGCAGGCAGTCTCAGAATTGCAGAGCAACACTTGTGCGCACTGCAGTGCCTAGTTTTGTGTGCAAGTTTGGATGAGAGCTACCATTGCAGTGGATGCAACTAGTAGATCATGTTTGGCTTGGACTATCTCTTGGTTAGGTTTTGGACTATTTGATCAGCTCTTGTTGGTGCACTATCCTTGGGGAAAGGTGCGCTACCCTTTTTTTGGCTATCTAGCCTAGGGTTTGCTTCCGGAGTAATTCTATGTCAAGGTTAAGGTGCTCGGAGGGTGGCTTCGGCCTATGGTTGGGTGAAAATAGTGATATTGTCAATGGTAAAACGAGCACATTCATTCATATTCTAACAGGTTATGGGCCTACACCTCCTTCATTCAGTCTAACCTCTCGAAGGAAACATAGCCGTAAGGATATTAAGCTCGTTGAAGAACTGCCGCTAGGGTTTCTAGTAGGAGCAGCCACCATAGCACTATCGCCAGGGTTACTAGCAGGTGCAGTTGAAGAAACCGTAATCCTCTCGTTGAGGTACCTTAAGTGAAGGGATTAACCTAATTTCCAGATAGATCAATGCACCCTAGCCTAGCACATCTCTTGGTACTCTCAGCAAGCCAAAACATCAAGTTTTATTTTTTGGTCAGATCTAGGGTTGACCAAGTCAAAGAAACCATGACTTACTCTATGAAGTCAGAAAATAAGTTAGACGGAGCTTCTAACTTCAGAGTGTGGAAGACAAGTATTGACCTCATCCTTGCCAAGAATAAAGTGTTGGATATCGTGAAAGGAAAAATCGTGGAACTAGAGTTTGAAGAAGGAAAAGAGAAGGAACCGCAGAACATTGTAGTTATGGAGAAGTTCAAAGACGGTGACATCAATGCCATGAGTATCATAGTGGACTCTATAAAATACCACTTGATACCCTACATATTATATCTTGACTCATCAAAGAATATGCACGATTCCCTAACAAAACTCTTCTCATTCAGAAACATTGGACAAATAATGAGTCTAAAGAATGAGCTCTGTGACATGAAGATGAATGATGATGATAGCATAACATCATACTTTGTGAGGATATCACAATTAAGAGATCAACTATAAGCTATTGAAGAGATCATTTCAGAGAAGGAATTGGTAAACATAGTACTCAATGGTATTCCCAAGACATGGGATGCATTTTCCACAAGCATGAACACAAGAAAGGAGTATCCTATATTTGAAGAAATTTGGACTTGCTATGCTCAAGAAGAATCCATGATTAGTGCAAAAGAGAAACCCCAAAAGAAGTACGATGATCAAGCCTTCACAACAATATTCAAGAACTTCATGAACAAAGGGAAGTTTGGTTCAAGGAGGAATCCAAATCAAGAGAAAGATATTTCATAAATACAATGCTTCAACTGTCGAAAGTATGGTCACTACAAGAATCATTGTCCCGAGCTAAAGAAAAGGAAGGAGAAACACGAAGAATCAAGTGTTGAAGAAAAGGAACCTACAAAGAAGACTAAGAAGGATGAAAGAAACTTCTTCTTCTAAAGGTAACAATACTCTTCTTAGTGCCTCTACATATCTTGTTTGCATAGACTCTGTACATATATTGTATATCTATCTATTAGAAGATAATATGTTCCAAGAAGAACTATACTTATGGAAGAAAAACAAGATAAGGATTGCTATCATTATACAAGTCAGATAACACACAAGAAAGGATGAAATACATCAAACAAATCATGTGGAAGCTATTACAAGATAAGCCAAAATCAGAATCAATCCTAAAGAGACTTAGAAAAAGCAAAGACAGAAAGAAGTCAGCAATCAAGAGGAAATTGGAAAAAGATTTGTAACACTTTGTAGAAGTAAATAAGGATGCAGACGGAAGTGTGGAATCTCCTAGATGGAGGGAGCCGATTATATATTTCCAAAATAAAAACATGAACTCATACATGAAGCAAGGGTTAGGAGGGAGCTAATCCTATGATCCATTGAAGATGATGAAGTATATATCCATGGTAGTAGCCATGAAGACAGTACATGTTTAGTTCGACCTTAGAAGAAGTCTTCTTCGAAGATAAGCCTTAAAGTATCCCTAATTGTCCATCCACATCCGTGATATTATAATGAAAGGAAGAAGTAAAATCTTCAGGGAATGGACCCAAGAGCTAAAGAAAAACATTAGGAAGAACATGAAGATTCCAAGAAAGAAAGAGAAGACAGAACAATCAGTCACTGTATTAAGAATCACAAGATCACCAACCTGATATGAACTCAATAAAATAAATCAAGCAGAGGAATTGAAAGTTGTGATGAAGAACAATGTATATATATGCAAGAATTGCAAGATCTAGAACTAGAGGTTCTCCCAGATGGAGGGAGAACATTATGATGATTACTTGTTCCAATAAATCATACATACCTCTACATGAGTCTTTATATCATCTGCAATATCCATGGGTTGGATTTCTACATCAGATGAATGCAAAGATTGTTCTCCAGAGAAATTGAACAAAGAGTGTATGAAGAGCAACCTCAAGACTTTGAAGCATACTAGAAAGAGACCCTTGTATGCCTATAGAAGAAGATAACTTGGTGGAGAACCTCCAATGCACAACAGAAGCGTGGTAAAGATTTTCTATAACAGAGATATTGTATCAAGATGATTACTCAGAAGATCAGATCTCATGATGACAGAAGAAGTGCCACATGGATATGTTCCAGTTTTCCAACAATGATATAATTTATTGATCAGAGCTACATGAATCCTTTAGAGAAAAAAAGTGTTCCAAACCGAAGTACATTTGAAATCAAGCATTGCATTATTTGTGATGAAGTCCAGAAAGGAGAAAGTGGTTCTCCAATACATATATCCACATATGAGTAGATAAGCAAACATTTTTGGTAAAGATTCTGTCCAAGATGAAAGAGTTTGCATACTCAAGATGGAGCTCATGGAGATGACTTCCTTATTAAAAAAGAAAGAGATGACTCTCGGGTTGGGAGGGAGAACTGATGTATTATTGATTGATGGACAATCATTTTTCAGTTCGAAAATTGGTCCAGGATGAGCAGATTCTTTCCAATTCGGAAAGTGGATTGAGATTTCTGACGGACATGCATTTTGTTAAGAACCAATACCAGATCTGAACATACAATCACCACAAATA
>ML806341.1:33362-103706 GCA_009831015.1 Picea engelmannii | reverse complement strand
CACTTGCCTCTTCGAGGGGGCATCCTCCTATTGAGCTACCGCTCCAAATACAATATTTCTCTTCATATCTCATTACATTGCTTGAACCCCTTTATATAGTGCTACCATCACCTAAGAACATTATAGAGGAGGAATCTTCTAGAAGTAGAACCTTCTAAGAAGTCCTCTTACATTTATTATATCTAACTAGCATAGTGGGCCTTATTTAATAATATAGTGGACCTAGTCCACCTTACATTGAATGACCTCCAATATTATCACTATGGTCCCTCTGGGCCTCCCCACTACCTCTCTAGCTACCTTACACATTTTCCAGTTCGGAAAATGGTTCAGATTGTTGATGTACCATAGACAACGACTTCCAATTGTGGTTAACATGGGAAGTGGTCTAGGGAAGTCTCTCTTCTTGAGGGTTACTCAAGAAGACTGGCCCGCCTCGTCGGACAATGATTTCCCATTGTGGTTAACATGGGGAATGGTCTATTTTGGAGGTTGGTGCAAGACAGTCATTTCCTTTGGAAATGGTCCGGACAGTCATTCCTTAGGGAAGATTCATTCTCTCTAGGTTGCACTTTGTTTAAGTTCCAGAGGAATGGCCTAGGGTGGGGAATGGTCCAGGTTCAATAATCAGGGATATACATTCCTTAGGGAAGACTCATTCTCTCTAGGTTACACTTTGTTTAATGTCGGAGGAATGACCCAGGGTGGGGAATGGTCCAGACTCAGAAAATTAGGACAGTTATTAATCCTTGCTTGAGAAGAATAGTCCAAATAAGATCATCATTGATGTTTGAATTTCTGAGGGAAGATGCTTTTTTCATATCTCACATATTTGAGTAGAAGAATGGCCTAGATAATTTAGTTTATATCATAACATTGTTTATGTGCAGGTTGATATCAGATGATTATTATGAAGACTGTATGTCTCTAGACAATATACTATTGTGGTGGATGTGTTCCACTGTTTGATCAAGTACCTGTGTGCTACTTCGTGTGGTAGTGTACCACTGGATTGTAGTTGTGTACTACTATGGATAGACACAGTTGTGTTCTATTGAATGATATTGTTCTGATTACCTTGAATACTATCAACAGTGTTAAAAATGATTATCATCTAGATGGATGATCAATGAATAGAGATTTCCCAGATAGAAAATGGTTCAGAACATTTATTCTTCTAGATTAGAAGAATGGCTCTTGTGTCACTCTATGGAGTGAGCATCATGTCTGATTACTTAGATAGAGTATGGTTCCAAGAGATGATGCAGCTGATGACACTGATGGTGATGATGGTTCTCATGATCTAGTCATGAGATAGTCTATACAACTATGTTGATGCTACCAGTTGAATGGTATGTTTTTTCTCAAGACCATTACCTGTAATACCTCCCAAGCTAGGAGGGAGTGTTGATATTATGGTAGCTGCGGGAGGTATTTACCTCCATGTGTAAACCTGACGAGAATAGAATATTTCAAGAAGCAAGAAGAAACCCTAATGAGTTGGCTAATAACCCTAGAAGACATGTCGACTCAATAAGATAACTTGTATTAGGTTATTAGCCTCCAAGAGAAGAATTTAGCCAGAAGAAATAATATATATACTGAATAGACAGATACCTATAATGAGAAGTCGGCCCAGGAAGTTAGCCAAAATTACTATAAATACAAGAGGCCAATCTTCATTCTAGCAGGTAGTCTCAGAATTGCAGAGCAACACTTGTGCACACTGCAGTGCCCAATTTTGTGTGCAAGTTTGGAGGAGAGTTGCCATTGCAGTGGCTGCAGCTAGCAAATCACATTTGTCTTGGACTATATCTTGGTTAGGGTTTGGACTATATGATCAACTCTTGTTGGTGCATTATCCTTGGGGAAAGGTGCACTACCCTTTTTTTGGCTATATAGCCTAGGGTTTGCTTACGGAGTAATTCTCTATCAAGGTTAAGGTGCTTAGAGGGTGGCTTTGGCCTATGGTTGGGTGACAATAGTGATATTTCAATGGTAAAACGAGCACATTCATTCATATTCTAACAATGTGTATTGTGTGAATATGTATATATAGATATAATGTATTCATTATTGAGGAACATGGTGTGCACTTTTGGTTTATTATGATATCTTAAGAATTTGGGGCACAACATTGGTATCAGAGAATCAATCCTAGGGTTTTTCCTTGATACCAAATGTTATGCTCCAAATGCTTAAGATATCAGAATAAACTAGAAGTACACACCATGTACACAAATGTGAGCGTGTAGCATAACTCTAAGATAGATAATAGAGATAAGTTACATGATAACTCCTTAAATAATAGGAGAACCTCCTCCAAATATCCAAATACATTCATACATCACAATTCACATGTCCTCAATAATGAATACATGATATCCATATATACCTATTCACACACTACACAGGAGGCTCCTATACTATTAAACCGACCCTATTACATATATATTTACCCCCCTTGGGGTCATATCATATATACTATTAGACCGACCCTATTACATATATTACCCCCCTTGGGGTCATATCATATACATTTAACACCATATACACCCCCCTTGAGTCATAATAGATGGCACATTGCAAAATAAAACATTATAAAGTACCTGTACATGTGTGCCAATGAAGGTTTGTTACAATGAAAATACAAGTGGTAAATCCTAGTAAACCCCACCATAAGCCAAAATCATGTAAGTGCTAGGATGAACAACATAATCATGAATCATTCACCAATGATATACCATAGCACCAAAAATAATCTCACAACCATCAACCAAATAATCAAGAACACAAACTTATAACCCCCAAAGCTCCATCAACCAAAGATATGCAACCATAAATAAATCCATGAAAATCCATCACAATCAACCAATGGATCTTCTCCAATGCAATGAACCAACTCAGGAAAATAATCATCATCTCCAAGCCAAAAAATAAGGTGTACACCTCGAGTCCCTCAGCAACCCTGTATGTTATCCTAAAAATATTTCCATGTGATAAAAATCACAAAAATTACCCGTATACCATATGAAGGGGTAAAAACTAGCTAAGATTTAGCAAGAAAGTAAGAACAACATGTGTGGCGGGATAGATACATACCACATCCCTAAACACTACATACAATATCCATATATTTTATTACATCCATAATGATTTAAAATAGCATGAATAAAATCTAATGATCATATGATGTCTTATTTTTCTTTCTCTAATTCTCTCAAGAGATTAATCCTTCTACTTCTACTCTAAAATGAAAAAGTACAAGAGCTAGGTGAAATCATAGAGCCAATGAATCCAAGTTAGTACTTCATCCATTACATAGAGTTTACCATTTTTGTTAGGTAATAAACCAAAAAAGGGATATGCTCATCACTAAATAAATAAGAAGTGGAAAATACATAACATTGTGGTTGAAAATTATTATTACATCATAGAAAAGATTTTCAAAAATATGCCATGGTTGGTATGCAATTTTGCAAGACTTTTTTGTACATTCGTGGATAGGACTACAATATGACAATAATAGCCCATCCTTGCTCCACACAAGGTCTCCATGGTGCACCATATGCCTCTCAAAAGGATGATCCACATACTCCAATAAGTTTCATCCTTGGCTTCCATGTATAATATCAACCATGTCATCATGCCTTAAGACTTGAGGTGGCACCAAAAAGTATATGCAATACACATTTCGGCTGCCCTCCAACAAATATGTAGATGAAACATGAGATGAAAATTTGGATTTTGAAAAACAATATGCTCCCAAATTAGGGCTTATTTCCCCTCCATATGTGGTTGGAAATTTTCACAACAAACCATAAATTGAAAACCATGTTTCCCCATACATATTTTAGCATTAAGAACATATTTCATGGATGATTATCCATTCATGAATTGAGAAAAAGATGAAGAAATAAGTCACTGAAAATTTTTGTTGTAAAAACCTTCAAGCCTTATGCAACTTACAACCCCAAAAGGATCCTCTAATGTTGATTTCTCATACACAGAGTCATCAAAATTTGAAAGAAATGATGGTTGAAATATTTCCTCATTTTTACCATTGAAATTATACCTTTTAAAATATGAAAAATCTTCCCTATCTACGAGACAATGCGGCTAAAAAAATTCAGAAGTTTGCTTACCATAAACATGCCTTGTTGTAACCCTTGAGATGTTTCTGGCTAGGAAACTTTGCCAAAGAATCCTTTTAAAATTAATTAATTTTATTTAAATTGGTCTGTCCTAAAACATAGTGTTTTTTTTTATTTACCTTAGGCCTTGATTTCTAATCTTTAATGCTTGTAGATCATGTTTTGAGGGCACAAATTCTATGTTTCAGACAATTTAAAATTTAATGAATGAAAGAAGAATCAAGGAAAACAAATCTGAATGTAAAATAATGTATCTTTTGATAAATGTTATTTGACCTTTCAGATAGAAGAAATTATAACAAAAAATATATTTGAACCAAAAATATAAAATGAACAGAAAGGAACAATTATTTTCTACTCACAAGGAAAAATGAATTAAGTACATGTCATGTCAATACTCACAGTATATCTAAGAAATATGTAGCTTTAATCATTCCTTTGCAGTTTGTAATAGTAGTGGTTGTACTAAATTATCACAATTATGGCATCATATACATTTGGGAAGAAATTATAGACATGGAGATAACATCAAGAACATGAATCACATGAATTGAGACATAGAAATTTTGAATCACTCAAAGCCTAGAATTTTTTATTAAAGATGTAGTCTTTCCTCCGGCCAAAAAGCTCATTTACATTGAGTCTTTTTTATACTTTTATACAAATTAGGTCGTAACCAAATGTGGTTATTCAATACTATTTTCTGTCCTTTCATATACAAAAAGAACTTTGACTCCTAAAAATAAAAAGATATGGAAAACAAATGTTTCAATTCCTGATTCACTTCAACTGTCTTGATGACTCATTCAGTTAAGAACTGGATGAGAAGTTTCCAAGTTTCACTTGATGGATAGTTGAATGACTTCATTTTCATGTATGCAATTTCTAGCTCAGTGTGTTTCTCGTATGTAGGAGGGATTGAAAATAAGTATTTGATTTTCTAGGGAATATATAAATCATCTATGAGTAAATCCACAATAGTTTTTCCTCTCAAATTGTCAACCATTCCTTGGAACATTTCCTCACTTTCCCTGACCATGAATAAATTTTTCTTGTAATTTTCAAATAATATAAGCTTCTCTTTATCATTTCAAGTTGAAGGCAGTCCCATTTTTACTAGATTTTCAAATTTGTTGGTGAATTATTCAATGTTTCTTTTCACCATTATACATTTATTTTGAGCTTGTAGTAAATTTATTTTTTGTGAAAATATTTTCAGCCTCCATCACCATTATAGTTCTATCCTTTACACCTTTACTTTTTAGTACTTCACTGGAAGTGAAATTTAGAAACTTCATAAATATCGTAGCAACCTGAGGTCTAGTTCCTAATTCTTGGAATGATTTCTTTATAGTGCCATTTGCTTCATATATTAGAACCATATCATCATCAATTATTTTGAAGAAATGCTAAATCTTTCCAATTTCAATAATGATTTCATCCCAAATAATATGTATATCTCCTATCATATATGATTTTCTAGAAAACTTGTTCTTCATTTGTTCCATGTCTGTTAGCTTCTTGGATTTTACCTTCTGGTATTCTCCAATAACTTTATCCTTATATTTGATTTCTTCTTCCTGTGTTGAAATTGTTTTCTTTAGATTTTCAATCTCATCTTCCTTTAGGTTCAAATCTACCAATCCTCTTGATAACCCATCTGTTGGATCAACTGATTATGTTACATGTGATGAAGAAGATCCCCCTTTCAATATTTCAATATGCTTCTCATACAATTAAATGTGTTATTCCATTCATACCATTTTCTTCAGGATTTGATCACTTTCTTCTTGGATTACTTGTAGCTCTGGAGTCTGGACATGTTCAATTCCAAGGATATTGAGCCTTCTCTTTAGTTCCTGGATATCTGTATCTTTTGTTTTTATCAGAGGTTACCGAGATGATGCATCTTGTGGATTAGATCCTAGATCCATTAACCACTAATCTAATTCTTCCACTATGATCTTCCTGGTTCTATTATCTAACTTTTCATGTTTTATCTAGTTTTTGATATTTTCTTTATAAATTGCAGCTTCTTTATTCCAAGGTTAGCTATCATCACATATCTATTTAACATTTCTCCAATTTTCCTATGTAGATCCATTTTATCTCGTGGGTGAACTACATTAAGATCAATAGATATATTTATGACCTTTTTCTCTTTTGGTTCGATCACTTCTATATTCAATCTACCATTTTCATAGCCTACATTAGACAACATTTTAGTCAAATTTTATTCTTGGTCAAAGATTTTAGGAAGAATGTTTTGTTTGATCTTTGCACCCATATTCTTGATAGCCATGAACTAGTGAGCACAATCATTTTTCTTTGATTGATATGTATTCGATGATTCTTTTCCACTCTGACTTTCTGCGCTCTGATGATTTTTTGTTGATGATATATCTACCACTACATCAGGTTCTTTAATTGTTGGTGCTAATTTTTCCTTTGATTCTTGATCTTCATCTTCATCAAGTAGCTCTGTCTTCTGCCTTTTTGTTGTCCTTTCTTCCTTTGTTTCTGAGTTATTTGAAGTTGATCCTATAGTATTTATTTTGTATGTATTCTCGAACTACTGAGGGGTACCTATTACTGGAGACTTTGAAATTTTCTTTGGCACTTTACCTTGCACTTGAAAAATACTTTGTACATATTTCCACATGTTCTGGTTTTCTAGTAGTTCCAATTGTTCTTATTGTTGATGTTGATATGGAACATCTCCATCTGCAATCCTCTTTGAAGAGATTACAACATGAGGATCATACATCCATTATTCTCCCTACTGGAAACCCATGTTATGTAGGAGTTTTTATGCTACCTGCAAAGTTGTTCTAGTATTGACAATAAAAGGCCCAACTTATTTTTTCAATTTAAAACTAGCTTTATATTTTCTTGATGCAAAATGGATATTATCATAGTTTAGTCTCTATCTAATGTATTCCAATGCAAAGACTCTATGGATCAAGAAAGTAGGTAACAATAAAGGTTGTATTTCAAAGCCATATATCCTAATATATGTATGATCTTCAAAAAGGTACCAATCCCCTACTCTTTTCTCAAGACTCAACTATACCTATTTCTTTCATTCTAGAAAAATACTAGGGGAAGTTTCATCATGTAAGATCTTATATGATTTTAACATGAACATGTTAACATATTTTGATAACCCTTGATTCAGAAACTTTTTCCTAATTAGAGAAGTCGAGTAAATTACTCAGACTGGATTAACAATTTTATCTTCAATTTCATTCCAAGATGTGAAAAGTGAACAACTTGGGAAAATAGGAAGAGATGAACAAGGTAGGATTGATACCTGAATCTCCTAAGAGTTTCGAATTATGATAATTGATGATAGATTTTATTAGCTAGAAATTGGGCATAGTTGAATCTAGTTAATGGTTTCATTGTAAATGGACATATTGACATCATACATCCTAAAAAATATTCATCAACCACAAGGTCATTGTCCTTTCATAATAATCCATATATCATTGCGATAATCTTCCTTGATATTTCAGGAAATAAGATGGTTTCAAGAGTAACATCATCCACGAGGACATCTAGGTTCTTGCATAAATAATAATATAAAATGGCAACTCTATCATGGGGTTTTAACTCTCTGAAACATTTGACTAATATAATTTCATTTAGTGTTTCATAGTTAGGGTTTGATGGACATCTTAGCATTTTATAATTTGGTTAGGGAGTTATCTCAATAAGTATAGACCGATATTTATAAATGACCATTCTTTTAGAATAAATGTAGTTCGAAGCACACCAGACTACAAACTTGGGAAAATAATACACTTGGGGCACTATAAATTTCACCAAAACAGATTCTCAAGCATGATAATGGTGGACTAAATCCCTGAAATTTTGGAGTGCTAGTTGGTGAATTTCAAGCAAATCAAATGACAGGACTGGATCAAAAATATATTTGTCTCTATCAACTAAATATTCTTCTTCTACAGTCAGTGGTTTTTTAGGTTTGGTCGATTTAGATGATTCCATTTTAGACAATGAAAAGTTAGAGAAGAAAAAGGTTTTGAATTACCTGTGAAAAAATTTACTTTGAAAAATACTTGGGATGGAATGACGGATATCTCTAGTAAGTTGGAATGCATTATTGGTGTTTGAACTCTTCGTAAAGTCAACATTAACCAAATAAATTTCACCTTTATCTCTTTAAAATGAACTAGAATGCGTGGTGATTGAGGATTGGTGAAAAAATGAATCAAAATATTAAAAATTAAATAAAATGTCGTTTCACCCTTTTCAAGCTTGTTGTCATCACCTGGACACATGTCAATCCAACATTGATTGTGGGGGGCCCCCGATCAGTTTCACTAACCACTGGTGGGGAAGCGGGGGGGAGGGGAGCCATTTTCAAGCGTGTGACACATCACACGAGTTATAACCACGGTTAAGTTTTGTGACCCCCTACCCTTTGTTAAATTCGTTCATGTGGGGGTCAACTTCCTCAATCAACTCCCAAGTTGACATATTTTGGGGAACTGTGAGTTCCAATATTGACCTTTCTTTTCTCTTACACCTTTCAAACTGAAACTTCTTCAAGGAGATTCTTAGGATGATCATCTTTCGTAAAAAGAGATTCAGATTGTATACAATCTTTGGTGACAACAAACGAGTGATCATCTTCATCACCGTCATCATTCAACAAAAAAAATTCCAGTTGTTCATCGTTCTCAAATACTTGCAAATATTCAATGTTGTCGGGTACAATCGGTTGGAAAACTCTTTCTACTTGCAAAGATGTTTTTCTTTGGATATCCTCTGGGTTTGACAATGAGGTTTCCAAGGCTAATGAGTTTTCATTGTGATTCTTGTCCCTTGGAATGAAATAAATGTTGAAGGAACTGAAAGATTCCATCAATTCGTTAACTCTTTTGAAATATAACTTAAGTCTTTCCTTCTTGATTTTATACTTTTGGGTGACTTGATTAATCACCAACTCTGAGTTGCCAGTTTCAATTAGATGCTCTATTTTCATTTCTCGTGCAAGGATCATCTCCTGAATCAAAGCTTCATACTCTATATCGTTATTAGTTCATGAAAACTTCAAACTTACAACATGTGGATGCATAATCTTACTTGGACTCATAATAACAATTCCAAATCCATTCCCAGACCTTGAACAGGCTCCATCGAATGACATCCTCTAGTAGACTTCAAACAAACATTCTTGATTCTCCACAACTTGAACTTGATCTAGGATTTCATTATGCTCTATGTCTAGGATATCATAGTTCCAATACTGACATCTATATAATCCTCCATTAATTCATTGTCCTTCTTCTTGAAAGATAAGGGTTTTATAGGTTCATGGGGCACTTTAATAATTACTCCTTCGTTGCTTGGTAGTATCATACAACTTCCATCATTCATTATATATCCCCCGATCATAGATTTCCAATCTCTTCCCATCACAAATCCATATGCTGGAGGAAGGTCTACCACAATAATACTGAAAACAATAATGATATGAGGGGTTGTTGTAATCCAAACATAAAAATATTTGATCTCTCCATAAGTTGGCACTTTCCTAGAATCAATTGCATATATGCTTTCACCGGTTTCATAATACTTAGTGAAACTCATGCTCAATGCCTCCATGACCTCCATTGGCATTATATTATTTGTCACGCCAATGTCAACTAAACAGTTATGTAGTGCAACATCATGATTTTCAATTGAAATGTAGAAGGGCAGAATTTTGCCTATTAGCTTGGTAGTTGAATGGCTCTGGCTTTGTTTTGGACTGGTAACAACAACTTCTTCTCTTTCAAATGGATCGTCCAACAATTTCAAAATTTTTTGTCTTTGCTGGGGAATCTTCACCACTTCTATAAAGGGAAAAGTTATCCTTAATTTACTTAAGTCCTCCACGACATTATATGTCATTTGAGTGGATTTTGACGTCAAGTGTTTCTTTTCATTCAGAACGTTATCTGTCACCTTCTCATTTGTTCTTTTCTCATTATCTTTTTCTTTTTGGTTCTCTTTATTAGAGTCACCTTTATTTTTTGGTATATTTACAAATCCTCTTGTCTGGGTGATGTTTTCTTGTGAGTTGGGATCGTTGTCACCCTCTTCAATTATATACATGGACGTCTCGCATCCGTCCATCTACACAGTTTCAAATCTTTCATCAGGTGAGTAATAGTTCTCTTGCTCAACTAATTTCTCATCATACACATCATCCAAAACAACTGGATTCGGAACATGCTTCCTAGGAACCCTTGGTATTTGCGGATTATCCATGTTCTCAAACCTCACTCTGTTTTATTGGGGAGGGTTACTTCTTTGCTCTGGGATTGGAATTCTTGGATTTGCCACATAATTATCTCCCCTTCTTAGTCTGGTTATCTCGTTCTGCATTTTCTTGATAGTTCTATTCATCTGTGCAATCTCAATTCTTTTCTTAGTTTCCTGGGCCGCTACAGGGTCAACCTTTATATCAAGTATGGTTCCATTCAAAAATCCTCCTCCCATTGTTTGTTTTTGAGCCGGTTGAAGCTTGAATTCTTCATTCTTTCCTGAAATGGAAGCTCCTTGATTATCAATACTTAATCCTCCTTGTTGTCTTTGTACTTTTCCCAATATAATGTCGGGGTCGACACTCGTTTCAATCATAATTTCTTCCATCTCCGTGGATTTAGCCATTGCCTCCTCCAAGGTATCCATTTGAGACGTTATGATGGCATATTTTACATTCGAGGGTATTGCATTATTATAACAACTGAGAACGACAGGATCATTCAGTATTTTATCTTATGGAATCTTACTCAAGGTTTTATTGAACTTGAGATTGAAATCTCATATCTGTTCATTCTTCCTCAAACCAATCTGGGTGAAATCGGTGAGAAGGGTATGCTAAGCAATTGGAGGGGCAAACATAGTCAGGAACATAGCTTCGAGGTCATTAAATGAGCGAATTGATCTACTAGGTAATGTCATATACCATTCATACAATCTTCCTGATAAGGTTTGCAGAAACAACCTTACCATGACATCGTCACATTCAACACTGTGAAAATCACAAACATCAAGAAATAAGTTCAGATACCTCTTTGCATCGATTGCTCCGTCTCCATAAAATTATTTTAGGTTTCCCTTTGGAAGAGCAGGGAGATCATGTTGTTCACCTATAATATTTAGAGGGGAATCTCTTACCCTCCTTCGATTTTCAAATCTTGGGTTTCCTTGATTCTTGTAGGATCTCTTCTGCCTCCTTCTCTCTCCTCATGATGCTCATCTCGGGGTTGTTCGTTTCTTTCTTCCATGTCCAGAGAGATTCCAGGGATAGTATTTTCACTTCTAAGAATAAAGAGTTGCTTGATTTTACTTCTAGTAATGGGTCCCTTGTATTCGTCTAGCTTCAATATCAACCTTGTTCTTGTGCTTCTCTAGCCAGCCTTTGATTTCTTCGGTCTTGTCGTTCCTCTCTCCTTTGTCTTCGGAGGATTTATCTTTCTTCTTCTTGGACTAATATCTTCTAGGACCTTTCTAACTCTTCTTGGGTCTTGGGTGTTGTTATTACCAGGTTGTATAACTGATGTAAGATTCTTCGTTGATTGCTCAATCCAATTTCTAAGCGAGGCTGATCAGCCTGGGGAAAAGTCATATATTTTTTAGAAATGCTAGACCAGGTTCAAAATTTCAGTTCAGTTCCCCAGTATGGTCGCAAAAAATGTTGACTCTTGAATCCATTAGGACCAAAACGGAAACYTCACGAGGATGTAACCCCCCCTGCATTTTTATAGAGTTGGTACTCCTCTTTAGATTTTCTCGGGATTTCTATATATTAAAAATGTGGGACTTGACAAAAGTTTGTCGTAGTAATTCAAARAAACATAAATATTGCAAGAAAATAAAAGGAAAATGTTTTTTTTTTTCTTTTAAAAGAAATTTCCTGAGAAAGGACCAKGAATCACACACTTCACACATTTAAAACAAATAAGCAAAATTTCCTCACATCCATCATAGTTTAAGATTAAGATTTATGATCACAAAAAAATAGAAAGAATATGATTTGCATGCACAAGAGAACTTTAACAGAGTGGACACATGGGAAGCTCAAGTAAAGATAATGATAGATCAGCCTCAAATACTTTATATTATGAAAACAGGGTTACAAAGCACAATCGAGATTATTCCCAAAATAGCTCTCTTGAAATTTATAAAAAATATATAGTCTGTTACATATTCTTTGAAATTTCAAATGTGTTTGTCTTAAAGATTGGGATTGGGGCTCCCATAGACCATAAAGAAAATAAATACAAGAAGTAATCTTTTAGAAGGAAGACTGTGGGCGGTAGAAGACCAACAAGACCTGGTAAGAAGAAACAAAAAGAGTTATCAATCTTCGGTTAAACCTTTCTAGTGAAAGAGGTGGAATAACTGGATGAAGGACTTGATAAAGAAAATAAATATGTGATCAACATAAACTTACTATGATGGTCTCTCATGTTTTCATCTGCTTGTTGATGTCCTTTTATCTTTTTCATCAACGGCTACAGGAACCGTCTCAACTTCTTCTTTCCCTTCATTGGTCAGTTTATCTATAGATTTCTTGAACCATTCTTCGATGTAACGTTTCATTGGTGCCACGTTGATTTCATGTCATATTTTAATGTTGAACGTATATCCCTCCAAGTCTCATAGATCAAGGGAAATGCCATGTAATGCTTCTTCAATATCCTGATTTTTTACAGAGTAATCCAATAGCTAGTTATCTATGACATCCTCATCATATTCAATTATACCATAGAATTTTTCAATTGACAATCCTTTAAAAATCGATATGAAGTTGTCGAAAACTTCATAAAAATGCAGGGAAGCTTTATGCCTCCATAACGCTTGGTACCAAAAGGTCATTGGGTCAAATTCACAATTCAACTTCTTGCAGATAAACAATTTAGGAAATTGATAGCCATGTGTTATTGAAAATACCAAATAAGAGGACATAAATAATTTCTTATCCTTTTTGTATTGTGACAATTGGGAAGAGATTTCAATGGAAATCAATTTTCCCCAATCGAAAATTACTTGTTCCTTGACAGTGAAATATAAGATATAAAGAATCATACAAGAAATACTGGTAGTATTTTCTTGGTCAATCACTCTGGTGAATAGCCAAGCAATTTCCCTAAAGGGGTTTTTGAATGAGTTGACCTGCAACCTGGTAATATCTTCAGGGATGTTCATGTGATTCTCAAAAAAATCAGGAAAGAGGTCCAGGCCATTGTCATGCTTTTTCAAGAAGTCCTTGAAATCTTCACCTCTAAAGGTGAGTGTTGTCTTTGGGAGTTTTAGCATTTTATGGAACACTTGAGGTGAAAGTGAGATGAGAGAATGATCTTGAATTTGAATAATCCACTGACTTGGTATATATTTCTCAGTGCACCAGGAAACCAGTTCCATGCAGTCAAAAACTTCAAGAACACAGCCTGCACGAGCAATTTCAGACGTCCAAATTACTTCCTTCTTAGTAGAAGGGGTCAAATAGTAAGAATATGCTCTAGACCATTGAAAGTTCTGGTCCTCACACCCAAAAATGTTGAAATTGTTTTCGCAAAACTGTTGTCAAGCTGCTATTTCCATAAGTTGTCGAGAGTATTCTTTTAATCCAGATAATATTTGAAATGAGCGCTTGAGAGATATAATATAATATTTTGCAAATCATGCTTTAATGTGGTTTTAATAATAAATCTCCTCAAGCCCCTCACTTATTAATGGCGATCTTTACGGGATCTGCATGATGAGTTATTAACATTAAACCATACTAAATGCATATTGGGAAAGGTGTGAAGGTGGTGGGGATGGACGAGAGAAATTAGGATTTGGGAATTTTGTGAACCCACCCGTGATTGTGAAAGGTCAAAAATTGGCTAAGTGTTGTAATCTGGTCGGTCATAATCAATATAGGAGAGGTGAGATACTTAGGATTTGGGGGAGTCTGAAAATCAAAATGTAGGTCGTGGATCTCTTGGGTGCAAAATGTATCTCATGGAATATGGGATATGAAAGCTTGAAACTAGGAACCCACAACTAAAGAAATGAATAAGTATAGGATAATGTGGCGGTCGATCAGACTCATGATGTGGGAGTATTTATGGATATGAGGGTTCACGATTCCTCCAACCCGCGCACCCGTTGTTTTCGAAAAAATGATTAAGTATAGTAACTAGAAAGGGAGAATAGAAGGGAGAAAAGAAAAGGGGAATTTGGGTAAGTATATAATAAGGAAAACAAATGGACAAAAGAAACTGAGAAAATATATAAGGGGAGGGAAATTTCAGAAGGAGTTGATCTCAACAAAACTGTACCAATAACTTCAACAATACACCTTACCCAAAAACCCTCAAATATGTACCACTCATAATCCAATCATATACCAAAACCACCAACCAATGCCTCTCAGAATGTACTACAAGATATGCCAATAAATCAAACTAAGTGCATCGGTATTGTACTTCACCATATCATCCTCAGAATATTCACTACAGCAAGAACCATACAACTGTTCACCTCTCGAGGAAAATACCCAAGCTTGCAAGACCATATCTCAACCATGTACAAACAAATGCCTCAAATATGTCCCAACAAAGTGTGTTAATGATAAATGACAAGTATACCAACATTGTACCTCTGTAGATATTCCTTATGCAACATATATCATACAACCAATGATATCCCAAGGGAATCTACTCAACCTTACATGACCATACCTCAATCTATCACCAACATCCAAATATGTAACATACCTTTTTTATCATGTAGCTAGATCTACCATACCTGACCACTATCGCACTTCATGTAGCCTTTGCTTCAACATCTGCAATATAAACCACCTTTCATTCTCATATATATTAGTTCCTCTCGTGACATAGGCGAGGTGTTGCACAAGGCCTTGCGTGACATGCTCTATGCAACCCACGTGGGTGCCTTGCGAGATGTCTACTGGGTGACTCGCAGGGATGAACCTAACCAGGGTTTTTTCGCGATATTTTCACTCTCCACTATGGATACGAAACCTTTTCGTCACTCTACCTTCGCTTCCTTATACTTTCACAACTTTAGATGTATCAATGAGTACCTGTAATAAAACTTTCACAAAATAGATATTAAATGTGCTCAATAGGTGCTAATGGAAGTCCTTTGCTCTCTTATTTATACTCTCCAAGTGGCTTCCTTTAGGGGTTATCTTCTAATGTTTTTACCCAACTTCCCTCTTTTATTTCTAACCCACTTTCAACTACTTTACCCACTTGCAACCACTTTATCCATAAATAGTAAACTCACCACTTCTTGTTGCAACTAGTTTATTTTTAATTATTTTCTTATTGCAACAACTTTACTCATGATTAACTCCTAGTTACAACCAATTTGAATAGTAAACTTCTTCAAGGAGATTCTTGAATAATTGACTTCTTTGACATTCTATGAGCTTCTAGATAACTCATGAGGGTTCTCAAACTTCACTAAGCCATATCTCCTCAATTGTGAAGAACTACATGACATACCACATATCACCGGAAATGACACGACATGTACTATCCATCCATGATAGTCTTACCTACATATTAATTTATATTCATGTCTTAATTCCTCAAACAAATTCGGGTTCCTTAAACACACCTCTGGGGTTACCAAAATGTGCTACCGAACATACTCAAGGGTTGACATCAATCTCTAAGGGTTGACATCAATCTAAAATATCACTCTCCAAGGGTTGACATCAATGACAACCAACTATCCAAACCAACTTTATATCAATCTAAACCAACAGTTTCAAGAGTAACATCATTCAAAGGGACATATGGGTTCTTGCATAAATAAGATTGTAAAAAGGAAACTCTTTCTTGGGGTTTTAACAGTCTCTGTAGAATTTGGATAATATAATTTCATTTAGCATTTCACAGTCAAGGTTTAATGGCCATCTTAGCATTTCATAAATTGATTGGGGAGTTATATCATTAAATACAAACCCATCTTTATAAGTGACCATTATTTTAGAAGAAATGTAGTTTGAAGCGCAAATCATACACTTGGGGTACTATAAATTTTTCCAAATCAAACTCTCAAGCATGATAATGGTCGACTAAATCCCTAAAATTTTGGAGTGTTAGCTGGTGAATTTCAAACAAATCAAATGAGAGGATTGGGTCAAAAATATTTTTTTCTCCGTTAACTAAATCTTCTTCTTCTACAATCAGTGGTTTTTTAGGTTTGGTCGATTTAGATGATTCCATTTTAGACATTGAAAAGATGGAGGAGAAAAAATATTTGACATGGTCTGTGGAAGAATTTACTTCAGAAAATACTCGGGATGGAATGAAGGATAACGCTGGTAAGATGGAATGTGTTACTGGTGTTTGAACTCTTCGTAAACTCAACATAAACCAAATAAATTTCACTTTTACCTCTTTAAAATGAACTTGAATGTGTGGCGATTGAGAATTGGTGAAAACATTGAATTAAAATATTAAAAATAAATAAAATTTCATTTCACCTTTTTCGTGCTTGTTGTCATCAATTGGACATGCATCAATCTAGCATTGATTGTCGGGGGGGTCATGATCGATTTTACTAACCACAGGTGGGGGGCTGCAATTTTTGAGCACGCGACACATCACATGAGTTCTAACCATGGTTAAGTTCTATGGCTCCCCTACCCTTTGTTAAACGTCGAACATGCATGGGGGAGTGATCCATTATTGACCGTCGATCAAATCTTTGATCGTGTGATTTCCATGCGATATAAACATACACCTTTGTTAAAATGAAATTTACAATGAGGGACATGATGTAACATAACTAAACTATAAAAAGAAAATAAACCACATAAAACCTTTTAATATAACTATACTAAAATAAAAAATCGATACCAAACTTTAATTTATATGAAACTTAACACTATTTAAAATAATAAGGGTTAAAGATAATTAAACTAATAAAATGGACCCTTAATTAAAATTTTATTGCTAATTTCTTTTTTTACAAAAATTTAGAAGAAGTTACAACATGCCCCATAGATTGAAATAAAAAAAAACATTATCCTTCATCATACATAACTGTAAATTACCCAAATAATTTTTTACACTTTTATCATCAACATGCTCTCTAATCTGAAAATTTTCCAAATTATCCATTAAAAACATGGATGGAAGTTAATCATGAATTTTTTTGAACATGCACTTATTAAACATGGCTGCTCCAAAGACAAAATTCTGCAGTTTCCTTTCTAGAATCATCCAAATCAATGTCATAGATGGGATCCCCATAAAATTTGTAGCAATGCACACCCATAATATGACTACTAATATGAAAATCAACATCTACGTCTTCATCCCCTTGGCTTCCCTCTTTCTCATTACATGAAGGAACAAATAAATCTAAAAATATATCATGATTCAAGGGTTCATCTTCAGAAATATACTTGTCCAATTCAACAACATGTACATCATCAAATTTAGAAATTTGGGGAGTGTTTTGGGATGAATTGATCTTAGGCGTAAGCAAAATACAACTATGAAATGTCACCATATGCAATAGATACCACCACATGTTAGTTGTTAGAGGTTCATGCAATGTAAATAGGTGTAAAACATGAACAATTACATGAAAATAGATGCATTAATGGCAAGATGCAAGAACATATTGAAAAAAACAAAGAAATGTTACCAATGGAAACAACCTTCGAATTGATAACACCGCAGAGGTGTAGAGAGCACATGTATTCTCCCCTTATCCTCCTTGGGAGGGTTCTTTTCATTCCCGAAAAAAAATATCCTTCTCTCTCTCTAATAAAAATGGTGGCATGAAAAGGTACACTAAACTCTTGGATGATAAGCAATCCAATGCATAACGTAGCTTGAGCTATGGGATAGTGGGTGAAATTGAGAGAAATGAGAATGTTTTAGATCTCAATTTATCAACATAACTTTGCGGTGTGTGTTTCTCTTTTTTGAATGCATACCCCAAGATTTATTAAATATCTACTCACCAAGATTTAATCAAATATGTTTTGAATGTGAATTGAATTCCTTTAGGTGGTAGAGTGGATATGAAGTTAGGTTTTCTTGAATTGAGGAGTCAGATTTGCAACTGGTGTGACATGCATGCAGGCGACGCCATGAATGCATTGATCCGATTGGGAAATTCTGTCATCACATTGATAACACATATTTCTATTTATTCAACTGCATTGATGTGTGATATTAGCATGAATCTTATCTTGGAAGGTCATGTTGAAGTGCATTGATGGAAAAAAAAATTCTTTTGGAAAGTCAAACTAAGTCATTGAAGCTTTATTTCCTTAATTTATTTCTTTTGTTGAGGTCTATCAATACTGTGAGTATGCATTTTGGTGTATTTAACTAATGAATTCTCCATTGATCACCTATATTTCTTGGTGAGCGATTTTCAAGTGATAACAGATTCCGCCTGATGTATGAGGTTAGGATCAATTATATAGCCAAAATACATCATTGTTTCTTTTTTCATGTGTATTGATGCATGTACAAGGAGATAAATATTTGTTGAAGAAAAAAAATAAGAATGGTCTCTAGAGGAAGAGGGGGAGAACTACTTGTACAAACATTACCTTACTACAGAAACAAATATTTTTATACAAATGCGCTGGGCATGCCCCATGCTTGTGTCTGAACCAAAAGTACTTTATAATAATAAACATGAATCTTGGGATGATCTTGTAACTGAAAAATTGATGAAGTAGATATCTGTAGTTCCCTCGAGGGTGCCAGTAATGACAAATGATGGTTTTGGAATGAGAACCTACTCTAAAACATGGAGCGAACATTTGTGATGGGTTTTCATGACTCAAAATGTTGTTAATGGCCTATCCATTTCAGAGGTCTTTGGTTGGTACTGAAAACTGCAACTGTCACAAAGTAAGACCCACCCTGCTATGAAGGTGTGTTGATGTCAAATATCAGGGGGGTCAACGGAAGAAAATATCAATGATGAATCTCTCTTTCTCGTTCGAGATTCATCATTTATAAGGGAATTGTTACCCTTTCAATGGTATCAACCTTTGGATACCCTTACAATTGTATAATGTACCTACTTGCACGAGATTTCATGCATCTATGATCAGTTCCATACTCTCCAATCGTGACATGATGCTAGATTGATGAACCATGATGTGCTTACTTCAAATGTTCAGATACACCTTGGTGGTCCAAGTTACTTCATAGATACTCCATGTGTAATAATTGTTTAGCTATGATGATATAACCCCCTGGGATGTCATGAAATTCTGGTTACTTCATGATGGTTGACTAGGATGTCATAGCATACAAGTTTTCTCACTTGCGTCATGTTACCATGGGAAACATCTTCTTGGTTAGAAGTAATCCCCTCTTCTAATATGACTCATACTACTAGGTATTTTCCATTCCCCAATATCACTCATTTCTTTCCACATTAAAAAATAGCATCATGTCATGTATGGCTACTCAAAGATCAAAAGGAAAGGTCGAAATAAAATAAAAAAACCTATGTCAAATAAATCCATGAAGGATAAAGAGGTGAAGAGAAAATTCAAATAAAGTATAAACTACTTCACTATGGTCCCCCACCTTTTCAAGTCCTAAGATAAAAATGTATATCTAAAGAAGAAAGGACTTAGAAAAAATCAAAGGAAAGAAAGAGGAAGTGTGTGTAGACCGAAGTAGTAAAGGCTCCCTTGAGAAGGAAAATATGAAAATAATGGCTAGCTAAAATAAAGCTAGAGATAAAAAAAAACTAAAATGGCATATGCATGTCTACAACTTTGAGAGTCATCACATGAACATTCCTCTTTTCTCCTTTCATCACTAATCTCACTAATTGCCTATCCACCACCTAAAAAACTTAGAAAATATGGGTTTTGCTTAGGAGTGAGATTATTTAAAATTATTAATGATGTTTCCCTAGGTAAAAATTAGGCAAGTGTTTAAATTAAATTAAAATGTTGTGTTTACTAGGAAATTGTCATTTTGAGCTATGAATTAGAGATTTTCTACGGGGTTAGACCCACCATCCTAGGTAAATATTGTACATTGGAGTGTATTGGACATGTGGAGCACCCCCTTTCTATTTGAGCATGTGTTTAATATCTCAACTTAAGTGGAAGGGAAAATTTCACCTTGACATGTGGTTTATTTCATTAATGAAGCAAGGTGTTGTGCTTATTTGACCACTTTGACCCTTTCTTAAAGGGGGTGTATCATGAAAAAAAATTATTTTATGGTGATTGACCTTGTCAAGGAAGAGAAAAGCACTGTTTTATTATGATTTGACCACATTAAGGGAGAAAATCCTTATTTATTTTAAAGAGCACATCTAAGTATTATTTGGCTCATGGTTCAATAATTTTACCCGTGGTCTTTGTAAGTAGTTTAGGGCTTCCTCTTCACCTATAAAAGGGTAATGCCTCTCATTTTTAAAGGGGATTGGATAAGAGAATAAAGAAAAAAAAAATCTCAAGCATTGTGGTGTAGATCTCTTTCATTTTTTGGTGGATATATCTTGTGTTAATGACGATAAGATCATGGTCATTTTTTTAATTGAGCAAGGGTTGCAAAAAATTGAGATTGGATAAGGTATAGTTCACAAATTATTTTATTACTCGTTATTAATTAAATTTTACATTTTTAAAGGATAATGTTTTTGGAATTAGTCTTTGCATGAAAGTTTTTAAATTTATTGCAACCCCTGAGGATTTAATTTAATTTCCCTCCTTGAGAAAATTTCCTAAGGTTTGTCATGCTTTGGATTGTCCTTGTGCTCATTATTTGGTATAAGGGTCTCTAAGGTCCTTTTTTATATAAATATTTCACTAAGGGTAAAGGGATCCCATTGCCCAATGAATGAAAAATACATTTCTATAATTTTTCTAATCTACCCCCATTTAAAAAAAATCATGACACTTTATTTTATTTCTTGAGCTTAAATGGCATATCCTTTTTTCATTTTAATACTAGCCGATCCATTATAGAATACCTTTTCTAGTATTAGAGGGTTGATTTATCAAACCAATTTTTAATTTTTTCTAAGAAATCAAACCCCAACGCTCCAATTTTATCCATTTAATGCTTCAGATTGGATATATTAACCATTGATTGCAACCTGTGGAATGCTTCTTGGAGCTCGATTTCTTTTTTCGAAGGGTCACTACAGGTCTTCATGGATTTCGATCCATCCAAGCTGCTAAGATTGTTGCATACTCTCATTAACTGCATCTATGTCCATATCGCTATCAAATAATTTTGGGGGATGTCATTTCCATATTTTTGATCGATCAAGTTGTGACCATAAAGGTCTACTTTGGTGGCACCTGTCAAGGTACAAAACGTACCTGATGTTTGAGGAACGTTTGGTGACCCCTTTTATCTCATGCATTCTCCATAACTCGATTTAAAGATATGCCAACAATTATAACAAATGGTGAAATGTCATTCTAAATTATATCATAGTTTCATGGATTTAATCACCGATTTTGTAGGGTTTCGTCATTCTAATGGATCGTTGCTCATAATCCTAGGATTTTTGTAATGTCCCTTTTCGAGTGATCTCTCTAGGAGGATGACTTAATAGCCTAGTTAATTATCATAGGCTATAGTCGGTGAAAAGGGAATTAATTAATTAAATTATTTAAATGTCATTTGGGTGGAAAAAACAATATTTAAAAGGTGACATTGAATAATTAAATTAAAATATAGGAAAAGTGACTTTTAGAGAAATATTGAGAAAAAATATGATAAAGTCACTTGAAATTTAATTATTGAGCGGAAAAAGGTAAAAAGGGGATAAAAGATAAATTGGAGCTTGTTCTCTCATTATTCGTGATAACTTTATCAAAATTGATTTGGAGAGCTCTTGAAGCATTTTGGCTCTAGGGCTGAAAAACCCTTGAGCAGATTGGGTTTGGTGGTGAAACTATCCACCCTATCTAATCAAGAAGGAGAGATTACTCAGATATCTCACTTGGATTCATTGCAGAAGGAAGATCCATCATGTTGCTAAGTCGTGTGGGCATTTGCAGAAGTTTTTCGGTGTTATGTGGAGGCCATTTCATTTCAGATTGATCTGCAACAATTTCCAGCCTCTCCTATCCTTGGATCATACCTCTTGTTGTAGATCGTAGGGTCTTTGAGAGGGGGTTGTGCCTTGTATGTTTTTCATGAGAATATTTATAGGGGGATATGACATCAAGTGTGGGTCGTGGGGTTTAAGAGAAGGTCACTCCATTGGTGCAGATCATGGGGATCTAAAGGAAGGTCGCACCTCTTATTAGCAGTCGTGGAGATCAAGGCAAGGAGTCACCTTATTTATTTGTTGTTGTGGGTACTCAAAAAGGGGAATCATTGTTGGATAATCAAGTTGTTTTCATTATCACTCGCCCTTCTCAATAAATCATGCTAGTATTGTTGTTAGAGGGATATAAAAGGGAGGCTGCTACAATGTATTGAAGGCTTCTCCAACACCTTTATTTACAGGTCAGAAATAACATTTATAGAGGAACTGTATTGTTGGTTTATTTTTTTTCATATCAATTGAATGAAGTTATTTTCATGTGCCATCAGATTTAATCATTGTTTTTATACTAAATGTGAATAAAAAACTTCCTTATGTGCCAAATCCAATATGGGACTGTTGTGAAACTGTTTGACAAAAGATATGAACCAAAAAAGAACTAAAGCACAACAACAGTAATAACAAACATGTAAGTAGTCAACACAAAACATATCGACAATCCATAGGGGAATCTTACATTGGTATTAGAGTTGGTGTTCCTGCCAACCTGTGTATTGCATGTTATTTTAATGACTCCCGGTGAAGAGGACTATATCACATATAGGATAAGAATGCAGAGAGGGGATGAAATCCTATTTCATTCAGAGTCAAAAGAAGAGGAAGTCATGGGGTATATGAATGAACAACCATAGGTCAACACTATGAGTATTTTGAATGACTTGGAAAGGGGGCAACAACAGTTGGTTCAACTTCTCACCCAATTTATAACAAATAACCAAGGGAACCAGAACAATGCAGGAAATAATGGTTCAAGAGGAGAAAATGACAGAAATGATAACAATGTAAATCAAGCTTAAGGGAGAAACACTCATGCCCGTGCACAAAATAAGACTCGGACAAGTAGCATAGGGACTCCTAGACCTCTCTTACCTCGATTCTTGGAGGTACAACAAGATGAAAAATCAGGGACAACAAGGACAAGGTGAAGGATTTACATGTTATTTGAGGGAGTATCAAGATATTGGTGAAGAATTTCATGTTGTTATGTCCTTATAGGATTTTTGTACCACTAATTATAGGAATAGACCAAGGAATTACAACAGGGGCCCATAGGATCAGGATCTTCAGTGAAAGATTGGGAAATTTTCTAGTCCCTACTTTGATGGCTCAAACAAATGCACTACCAGAGCTTGGTTTAAGAAGTTGGACACATATTTCCAACTCAACCCAGTTATGGAGATAGAGGCTATCAAATATGTTGTATTTCATTTGGAAGGAGAGGTCCATGAGTGGTGGTACCATGGGCTAGTCACTTTGGGACATGCTAGAATTACCTCATACCTAGACTTCACACAAAGGATTATTGAATGGTTTGATAAGAAGGATCCAGATTTTCATTTCAGGGAGTTGACACAACTTAGGCAAAGTGGCACAACTGATGCTTACATTTCAGAGTTTCTGAGGGTTGCAGTCATGGTGAAAAATGTGTCGGAGCATAGGCTAATTATGATTTTCATTGAAGTACTATCTAAACCCCTGTGTGGTTAGGTTAAGGCCTTCAAACTAGGATCTCTATAGGATGCTATCATTAGGACACGAGACATGGAGTATGCAGTCCCAAGAATAAAATTCCTTCTAAACCTTTCCTTACCCAGGAAAACAAAGACAAGAATCCCTTCTAGGAATGGTCCGAGAAAGATAGATTGGATGATGAGACTTGTAAAGACTTGAGAAGGAAGAAACTATGTTTCAGTTGTAAGGAGCCTTGGGAACTGGGTCACATGTGCATGGTTAAGGGTAAGGTGCATTACATAGAGGTGCTTTCAGATAGTGATGGGGAATGGCAAGTAGGATAGGATTAGGGAAACAAGAAAAACAATCCATATGTTGAGAAACCACGTGAGGAGGTCAAGGGTGGGACTATTGTCTTCCTATCAAGTGTTCCTAGACTTCATACTTTCAAAATCCATGGAGTATTACAAGGACATCGTGCCACATTTTTTATTGACAATGGAGCAAGCCACAACTTCATTGACTCATCTTTGGTGGATGGGACCTCCAACACTAAGGGGGGAATCCATGGCCTTTATCTTGGCCTAAGTGCTTCCTGAGAGCCGAGAGCCGAGATTATGTCCCACTAGGAAATACAGGTGGTGCTTCCCAAGGAGAATGGAAATCCTTGCGGTTCTCTCGTGGGGTGGATCCATCTTAGAAGATTATTTGACCCCATGGAATTCCAAGATTTGAAACGTTCAATGAGTGAATCAACAAGCTAATCACAAATAGGGGAACAAAAAGAAATCAACATGAATTCCTACAAAGGAATTTGAGGGGTTGGATGTAGTAGTATCTGGTGGGAATAGTATGCCATGCACACAAAGGGTTCCACAGTTGGATGTGATGTTGGGAAAACACACTGCGACATATGACTTTTATGTAGTTGAAATGGCATACAGTAATTTAATATTTTTTGTTCGGTGGCTTATTTCCCTAGGAAAACATTCTCAGAACTACCAAACAATGGAGTTGGAATTCAAGACAATGGATGGTAAGTGGGTCGTTCTGAGGGGTATGTCCAATGGTTACCCTAATATGGATTCATCCAAGCAGATGGAAGGAATATTCAGGAACATAGATGTATCTTGTGTAGTAGAGTGTGTGATTACATCTAAGAAGTCTTCAAATATCATCCAACCTTATCTTGTAGACATACAATCATTGTCAAGCAAACATGACCGGGTGTTTGGAAATATTCCTCCAAGGAGACCTCCTGACAGAGTCTTTGAGCATACAATTGAGTTTGGTTTACCTAGGATCAATGAGTTGATATATGAGCTTCATGGTGCAATAGACCTCTCTAATATTGACTTGTGTTTTGGGTACCATCAAATTTGGGTGAGAGAGAAGGATGTGCATCAGACAACTTTCAAGTATCACTATGGGCATTATGATTTTTTGGTCATATCATTTGGGTTGACTAACATCCCTGATAATTTCCAGCCATGTATGAATCAGGTGTTCATTCTAAAATTGAGGAAATGTGTTTGGGTTTTCTTTGATGAAATCTCAATTTATAGTAGGACATGGGAGGATCACTTGAAGCACATAGATGAGGTACTTGGAATACGTGAGCAACATTCATTTTATGCCAAGGTATCAAAATGTAAGTATGGTTTGACTAAAATTTTGTATTTGGGGCATAAGATTAGAGCTCAAAGGGTTAGTGTTGATGAGGAGAAGATCCAGGCAATCCAAGATCGACCTAGACCAAGGAATTTGTCATATTTGAGAGGATTTGTGGGATCACATGAAGCATCTATTTGGGTTAATATTATTTATGGAAGGAAGAAGTTTGACGATTTATTGATGGAATTTGAAAAGAGTTCTTCAAGGTCTCTCTTGACTAAAATAAATGATAAAGGAGAAGTGTTGATGTTTTTGATTATTGAGATTATTTTCTACAAAGATGGAGTGTATCTTGTATGAGAATCTAAGGTGAAGAAGAGAGTTTTGAGAGCATGACATGACACATCCCTTATTGGTCATCCAGGGTTCAACAAGACATATAAGTAGGTGACAAAACATTTTTGATGGAAAGGGATAAAAAATGATGTTTTGCAGCATGTTACAAAATGTTTGGTTTATCAACAAAACAAAACAAAGCATTTTTTTCCAGCTAGTTTGTTGCATCCCCTGCCCATTCCAAATCATAAATGGGAGAGAATATCCATGGATTTCATCATAGGGTTGTCTAAGGTGAAAGGTAAGGGTTGTATCTATGTGGTGGTCAATAGCCTCACTAAAAATGCTCACTTCCACGCCATTTTTTCTTAATACAAATCTCCACAAGTTGTTGATATGTTTTTAACAAATTTTTTTAGACTTCACGGGCTTCCAAAGAATATTGTAGGGAACATGAACAAAAGGATTCTCAACTTGTTTGGGAAAGAG
Organism: Picea engelmannii; assembly: GCA_009831015.1. Taxonomy (NCBI): domain Eukaryota; kingdom Viridiplantae; phylum Streptophyta; class Pinopsida; order Pinales; family Pinaceae; genus Picea; species Picea engelmannii. Next base: position 77,316 of record ML806341.1, on the reverse strand, counting down.
ATCTTTCCATTGACAAAGACAAAATTAACTCCAGGCACCAGTTATCATCCACACACTGATGGGAAACTGAAATTGTGAATAAATGGATTGAAGGCGACCTAAGGAACTATGTTACAGGGAAGGAAGCAACATGGATTAAGTGGTTGTGCCTAGGATATTTTTACTACAATACTACATGTCACATGTCCACTGGTATGACTCTATTCATGGAAATTTACCGTTATGATGCTACTTATTCATGGATTTGATTCTTTCAAATAGTAGAGTTTCTGGAGAAAGGGATGTACTACAACAGAGTATGGACATTTTGAAGGCCCTTAAGGATAACTTGCAATTGATTGAGGACAAGAAATCTCAGAAAGGGAGGACTATAATGTCCCTTTCTAAGTGCTCACTCTAGGAGGACGACTTACTATCCTATTTGATTCTATAGTCGGTAAAAAGGGGATTAATTAATTTAATTATTTAAATGTCATTTCGGAGGAAAAAACAATATGTAGAAAGTGACATTGAATAATTAAATTAAAAGATAGGAAAAGTGGCTTTTAGAGAAATATTGAGAAAAAAAACTTATAAAAGTCACTTGAAATTTAATTATTGAGCGGAAAAAAGGTAAAAATGGGATAAAAGAGAAATTGGAGCTCATTCTCTCATTATTCATGATCAATTTATCAAAATCAATTTGGAGAGCCCTTGAGGATTTTTGGATCTAGGACTGAAAACCCTTGAGCAGATTGGGTTTGGTGGTGAAACTATCCACCCTAGATAATAAAAAAGGAGATATTACTTAGATCTCTCACTTGGATTCATTGCAGAAGAAAGATCCATCATTTTTCTAAGTCATGTGGGAATTTGTAGAAGTTTTTGGGTGTTATATGGAGGCCATTTTATCTCAGATTGAGCTGCAACAATTTCCAACCTCTCCTTTCCTTGGATCATACCTCTTGTTGTAGATGGTAGGGTCTTTGAGAGGGGTTTGTGCCTCATATGTTGTTAGTGAGGATATTTAGAAGGGGTCATGACATCAAGTGAAGGTCTTGGGGTTTGAGAGGAGGTCACTCCATTGGTACATAACATAGGGATCTAAAGGAGGGTCACACCTCTTGTTAGCAGTTGTGGAGATCAGGGAAGGGGGGTGTCTTATTGATTTGATGTTGTGGGTACTCAAAAAGGGGAATCATTGTTGGATAATCAAGTTGTTTCCATACTCACTCACCCTTCTCAATAAATTGTGCTAGGATTGTTGTTAGAGGGAGATAAAAGGGAAGTTGCTACAATGTATTGAAGGCTACTCTAGCACCTTTATTTACAGGTCATAAATAACATTTATATCAGAACTGTATCCTTGGTTTGTTTGTTGTTATAGAAATTGAATGAAGTTATTTCATGTTCCATCAGATGTAATCATTGTTTGTATATTGAATGCGAATAAAAAGTTCCTTTATGTGCCAAATCCAATATAGGACTGTTGTGAAACTGTTTGAAAAAAGACATGAACCAAATAAGTACTAAAACACATCAACAGTAAACACAAACATATCAACAATAAACACAAAACATATCGACAGTCCATAGGGGGATCTTACAATTTTCTATACCCGTTTTATTATAGGGTGTTTCTCATAGGGTCACTAAGAACATTATTTTGATTTGGTTTAAATTGCTACAAATCAATTTTTTCCCAACCCACTACCTTTATCAACATTTTACAGAAAGTATGAACTAGTCTACTTAAACTACCCAACGGTCATCAACCTTCACATCTTGTTGGGACGAATATTTGAGGAATTCCATAAATATAATTGATGCATTCTCTCTTGGTTTTGAAAAAATAACATTTTGGGTAATCTCTTAATTATTATTTGGTTAGTTGAATGTGTGGTTAAAAAGTTGGTTCTACAATTAGTTTCTTGTTGTCATAGGTTTTCTACGTTGGATATAAATTGTGAATAAAATTGTTGCTTATCGGTGGCTCAAACCTTATCATGTAACCCTAGGGAAGAATATTGTATGTGCTACTTTATATTGACATAGCCATTTATGCAGTGCATTGAGTGAGGTGTCTATGTAGCTCTTACTCAAATTCACAAATCCCAATGTTCATAGACATCATTCCCTGAGTTTCATCACATGTTGGTCATAGTGATGAGATTCATTATTGTACATTCTAAAGGATCACCTTTGATATATTTTTCCACCACAAAATGACTTAATGTTTGGTTTTGACCATATTTAATAGTCAGTCATGGGTATTTTGTATGTTGCTTAATGAATGTATGATTGAGGTGAATTTTTATGTATAATATATCTTTTTTCACTAACTTTTTGGCAAAAGACATGTGTTCCACCAACCAATTTGAACTGTAGGAGTCAAGGGTGCCAACCTCCTAGAAACATGGGATTGTATCCCCTCAAGTGAGCTATCAGCCAAAGATCAAGGGAAATTGTCTACACCTACCTCCAAGAGCACTCCTTGTGCATTTATGACCACTTATGATCGACAACAATTCGAAAATACAGATGTAAAGGGATGAGATCCCTCATTTAATCATCAATCTCTTTGATTTAGGAAGGGAGTTTGAACTCTCTAGTTATATATAGGCTTCTAGTCTAAGAGAGATAGATAACAAATTTCTAGAGAAGCATTGTATGGAGATGTTCTGCAAGAATTTTTATTGAAGACTAAGAATTTTGATGTTCCTGATGTACTGTTGATATTTATGAAGTACAATGTTTTTTCCTTAAGTCCATTAAATTTTCTTTTAGGTTCCTTGTGCTTCTTGGGTAGGGCCCATCCAAGAGGGATCAAGGACCGTTTTTACTATTTCTATAGTTTTATGCATATTAGGTGTTTCTTAGATAGTGTTTCATTCTCTATTGAAGTTAGATTTATCTTTGCCTGATAAATTTCCATTTATGTTAAGATTTCAACTAATTGGCCAGTTGTAGCAACATCCTGTAAAAATGTTCAATAACCATTTGGAGCACTCCTAGGTGCTTCCCAAGGCTAAGAACCATAGACTCACTTCATTGATTTTATATTATAGCTTTGTAAATTCTTCTAAAGACTTCCACTACCTTTTCAGACTTCATTTTTCTTCCTGTAGGAGTATCCTGTAGAAACTGTGCAGATTTTGTAGAAATGCACAGTTCCAGTAGAAATCTCTTGTAGGTTTGTTTCAACTTCATATTTTGACTTAGCTTAATATTATTTTCCTTCAAGCATCAACAAAAAATAAAAGAACATTTATATTGATAATGATTAAGGGGTTAGATTTCTTTGTTCATGCATTGGTGCAGTTTCATTTCCATTACAATTTTCTGTCATAATTTACAACTTTTACTTCTATCATAGTTCTCTGTCATAATTTCAGATTAGATTCATATTTTTCTTCAGTTTAACTTTCCTGATTCAGTGATCTTTGATGCAGTGGAATGAGTTCTTTTCATTCACTTTAGATTAGTTGTAATTTCAAATTGGTGTGTTTCCTTCAAAGCAATTAGTTCAAAATTGATTTATGTCATTTGATTTCCTGCACATTTCCAACCTTTGATCATTTTCAACCCTCTGCTACCGACAAATGCATACTACACATACAATGCATAACACCTCTTAAGTTTTTACAAACCATGGGTTCACAAGTAAATTAGGAGACCAAGAGTATAGTAAATAATTGTTTCTATTCCTGGGACCATCACTTTTTGGCATTGTTGTCGGGGATGTGTTGAAGTTTTCATGTCCTTTTTCTTTTTCTTTGTTTTATTTTGTGTGAATTGGAGGAGTAAGAAGGATACCTCAGTCACAAGACCAACCTCACTATGGAGTTTCTATAATGTAACTGCCCAAGTGATTTCACTTCGTGTGAGTATTTATAGCTCCTTGTCACACTTTCTTTTTGCATTAAAAATCAGATAAAAAAAAACACCTTCTTTTGATTTCATGAATGACTAGACCTAGAGATAGGAAAGGAATTTTTTTTCCAAAAACCCCCACCACAAAAATAGGTCCAAGAAATCCAGAGATTGGTCCCGAAACATTAGAAAATTTCTTGGAAAGGGACGATAGAGAATTTGATAATCGTTCAGAAGAGAATTAATCCTCACCTCGTGTCATGGCTGGTGAAGAAGAAATATTTGAGTTCCCTATTCATGAATCCAATGGAGAAGCCAAGATGAAAAATATTAATCATTTTTATTTACCTCATTTTCATGGACTTGTCTCTGAATATCCTGATACTTTCTTGTTTGAGTTTTCAGTTATATGCAGGACATATGATTACACCACTAATGAACAAAAGATCAAACTTTTTCCTTCTACCTTGAAGGATTCAACTCTAATATGGTTTATGATTTTGGAGGGAAATAGTATCACAACTTGGAATCAAATGAAAAACACCTTTAGTGAAAGATATAGAGACTATTATAGAGAAAGAGATACACAGGATGTTATTTTTAGAATGACACAAGGACCCGATGAATATCTAGAAGACTTTGAAGAGATATTTCAACTAAGCTACAAAAGAGCTCAAAATTGCACTATGGATGAAGATTCACTCAAGCTTGTCTTACTCAGAGGAGTAACAAAAGATCTGATGGAAACATTGAATCTCCTATCCGATGGAGATATCTACCAGTTGGACCATGATGATATCGAACGAATATTCAAGACCCATTCAAGGTATTTCCTAAAGAAAGGTAGAAGCAATAGAGGTTCTATCTCTCCATCTTATGACCCAACAACTCATATAAAAAATGAATTAGGAGGATTAATAGAAGATACGAAGACTGGTATTTTACACTCTTTATCCATGCAAATGGATACAATGCAGATCAAGAAGAAACAAGAGGAAGTAGAGAAGGCATTGGTTGTCTATTGTTCCAAATGCACTAAAAAAAATCCTAGAAATGAGTTCCCTTTAGACCTTATAGATGTTTTTGGAATTTATGAGGAAAATCATCCAACTAAAAAATGTCCTTTTCCAGGTTTGAAAGCTACATTTCGAGAAGAAAAAGAGAATGCGGAGTCATTATAATTCATCAATCAAAAGAGGCATGGAGCACCAAGACCATTCCAAACAGGTTTGAACTTCAATCCTGCTCAAAATTTTAATGCATATAATTCTCAAATTCCTCCTCAACCATGGTATAACCCATCACCTTGGACTAATCCAAACCCTTGGAATACCAGGGACCTCCAATTCCTCCTCCAGACCAATATTTTCGTAGCATGCCACAAAATCAGTGGAATCAACCATCACAAGGATGGAGGCTGCAAAATTTCCAATAACCTCCATTATTTCCTCCTTCTCCTCCTCCTCCTCCTCAAAACAAAACTACTCCAAGTAGTGTTCCTCCTAAGAAACCTAAACTACCTACTCAACCTAATCCAAATCCTAACAATAATCACGTCCAACCTATATACAATAATGATACAACTTATCAAACTTATTATGTGGAATTACAAGAGATAAATCTCAAATCAGGAAAAATATTGCAACAACAACCAAAGATTATAGAAAATGAAGAATCTCAGAAAGAAAAAATTACCTTACCTCAACCACAAGCCCCTCCTTACCCTAAAATATTACAAGAAATAAAAACTTGTACATATGAAGAAAAATAACTTTTAGGGGAGCTTAAATATTTGTGCATAAAGATACCTCTCTTACAAGGTCTTAAGGATGTGCCCATTTTCAATAAGTATATGAGGGAAGAATTTGTTGGAAGACCAGGGAGAAGAAGGAAAGATACTCCAACCACAAATGTTGAAGGACAACTAGCTGACCTTATACTTGGGAAGTTAATTGTACCTAAATACTTGGATCCAAGGAGTCCTTTAATAAGTGTCCATATTAACAACACCTTCGTTAAAAATACTCGTATTGATCTAGAAGCTATAATTAATGTTATGACTAGAGATACCATGATGAAACTCAACCTTCAAGGATTTCTGAAAAACACCCCAACTATCCTGCAACTTGCAGATAGATCCACAATCAACCTTGAAGGCATGTTGGAATATATCATAATTTCCATTGACTCATGGGAGTACCCTACTGAATTCCTAGTCCTTCAACCCAAGTCTTAGTCCAATGGATATCCTCTTATTTTTGGAAGGCCTTGGCTGGCCACAACAGATGCATACATTGGCTGTAGAGAAGGAAATATGCCCATTATTGATTTCCTTTCCCAAAAACAAAATTGTTCTTTATCCGCCTGGCCAACTTTTGATAACTGAAAATATTCCTACGTTGGTGGAAGAGGAAGAAGACTTGACACAGACAAATTCACACCCCATTTACACAATTCACACTTCCTTGGATAATAGTATAATTGATCAGGACACTTTCCTTGAAAATTTTATGCAAAATCAATATCAATAAGATGTGAAAATAGAAGGGATAAATGATGATAATAGATCTGAAGTATCTGCAGAAAATAACACTGGATTATGGGCAAATCTGTTTACTACTGAGATAGAATATCCAACTATCAAAACCATAGAATCAACCTTGAAAAAACACTCAAAATAAACAAAAAACTCACTTGTCAGCATGAACAAAAACTGTTAGATGTACTAAAAATAAATATTGAAGTTTTTACATGTGATTATAAATACATGAAAGACATTGATCCTTCTATATGTACCCATCACATTTATATCAAAGAGGACTGCAAACCTGTTAGGAAGCCACAAAGAAGGATGAACCCTACAATGAAATACACAGTTAAACAAGAACTCCAAAATTTGCTTGATGTCGGATTCATATATCCTATACCAGAGAGTGAATGGGTATCCCCTCTAGTTATTGTCCCAAGGAAGAATGGTAAATGGAGGATATTTTTGGATTATCGTGAGTTGAACAAGGCTACCAGAAAATACCATTTTCCCCTACCTTTTATTGACCAAATTTTGGATGTCTTGGCTGGGAAGCAATACTTTTCCTTTCTGGATGGTTTTATTGGATACAATAAAATCCAGATCATCCCTAATGATCAGGACCAAACCATCTTTACATGCCCATGGGGTACATTTGCATAAAAAGTCTTACCTTTTGGCCTATGTAATGCCCCTGCTACTTTTCAAAGATAAATTTTCAGTATCTTTTCATAGCGCATCCATGATAAAGTTGAGATCTATATGGGTTCTTTTACCCCTTATGGAAATTCATTTGATGAAGCCTTGGACAATCTAGATAAGGTTCTCCAAAGATGTAGAGAAATGAACCTATCCCTTAGCAATGAAAAATGTAATATGATGATGAAGGAAGGGATTGTTTTAGGACATCACCTCTCCTCCAAAGGGATTGAAGTAGACAAAGAAAAGATCAAAATCATCACCTTACTTCCTACCCCTTTGAAACCAAAATATGTAAGAAGCTTTCTTGGACATGCAGGATATTATAGGAGGTTTATTAAGGATTTCGGTAAAATAACTTATGCCATGTTTACCTTGCTGACCAAAGATGTGGAATATTGTTGGACTCTAAATTGTTATCAAGCTTTTGAAACAATCAAGGAAAAACTAACAACTTCCCTTGTTTTACAAGGTCCCAGTTGGAGTCTTCCATTTCACATTCAAATTGATGCATCGAACAAGTTAATAGGAGTAGTCTTAGGACAAGATGAAAACAAATAACCTTATGAAATTTACCTCGTAAGTAAGAATTTAGCTGGTGTAGAACTGAATTTTATTGTTATAGAAAAAGAACTTTTAGCAATGGTTCATGCTATCAATAAATCCATACATTATGTGACAAGAGCTAAAGTTTTTGTACATACAGATCATGCTTCCATTAGATACTTGATGAATAAACCTTACATTAATGGTAGGATCATTAGATGGTTTATGTTATTACAACAGTTTGATCTAACAATTCTTGATAAGCCTGGCAAACAAAATGTAGGTGTATATTTCTTATCTAGATTGACCATTCCTACTGAATAAGGCACGATTGATGATCAATTTCCAGATGAGCACCTATTTTCCATATAATTAGAAACCCCCTTGTTTGTCAATATAGAAAATTACCTTATAACAAAAAAGTTTCCTCAACATTTCTCTTATAGGGAGATATGCAAGATTGTTCGAAAAAGTTCAGCCTACACTTGGGTTGCAGGATATTTATTCAAATTATGTCTAGATCAGATTTTGAGGAGATGCATAAGGGAAGATGAGGTGCATGATATATTGCATGCATTCCATGATGAACCATGTGGAGGTCATTATGGAACCAAGAGGACAAATTATAAGATCTTACAAGCTGGATATTATTGGTCAACTCTACATAGAGATGTTTAACAATATACTTCACATTGTGATGAATTCCAAAGAATGGGGAAACCAACAAAGAGAAATGAAAATCCTTTACAGCCCCAAGTATCATTAGAAAAATTTGAAAAGTGAGGCATGGACTTCATAGGCCCAATTAATCCTCCATCAAGACATAAGAAGCACATTTTGGTATGCACAAACGATTTGAAAAAGTGGTCTGAAGTAAATGCCATGAAGGATGCCACAGAATCAAATGTAGCAACATTCCTCCAAGAATGTATATTTTCAAGGTTTGGTTATCCAAAGGAAATAGTCACAGATCAAGGCCCCCAATTTACAGCATGGCTTATTGAAGAAATCATACGCTTCCACTAAAGAAAATTTCCTTTTAGGATTTCCCTAATTAATATATCACCACTGATCAACCCAACGTGTATGAAACTTACTCCCAGAAAATCGAGACAAACCCACAACTGGAAGGGTCAGGAACCACACTGAGAGTTGAGAGGAGTTGTTTATTTTAAACAATAAAGAAAAGTACTGAAAGAGAAATGCTTTTCTAATTACTAAAGTCTTCATTGACTAGCATCTTGCGAGGAGCTGAGGAGACTTTATTTCCAACTTTGAGATTTCATAAATGAAAACTAACTAGCAATTAGTATTCTACTTTTGCAAAATTTAAATCTAATCTAGATTGAAGAATTATTTTAACTTTACTATTTATGTCAGATTTTAGTGCTTTGTGATGAATTAATTTTAGCTTATCCTTAGTTTTGAAAATTGAATCTACGTTAAAATTGCAAAATTGAGACAATCACCAAAAAAACACTGTTCCCCCAGGGGGGATGAAGAGTGGGAGCTTCTAGACCCACTGATTTTATTAAAGAAATTACACAACTATTTATTGAAGTTACTTGTGATCGTTCATTAGGGGGTTCACAAGTATTTACAATGTTTTACAATTATTTGTTGAAGAAAGGGGTGCCCCCAAGGGTCCCGGATGCTCCAAATCCGCCCAAAACGGGCATAATTTCCTCTTGTCTGTTCGCAAACCTGCACAAAACAACAAACAAACAATGAGAAAAGATGGCCAAAAACACTTTGGAAGCGTGTTTGGTTATTAGTAGGAAAGCCCCAAAATTGACTAAGTAAAACTAGTGTAAATTGAGCATAAAATGAACTAAGGAGAGCAAGTTGAAGAGCTTGTCTCCTTAGGGTCGTTTTTTGTTGTTTTAGAACAACAATGTGAAGGCACTTAACTTTCCAAATATTAAAATGAAATCTCTAAGAAAAGAACTACCTTTTAACTTCTAAATTTTTTGAAAGAAAAACAAGCTAAAATGAGACTTTTCCTATGCTAGATCTAATCATTAGATGAAACTTGAAAGTACAAACTTGGATATAGTTTATATTATGCATTTGCACTTAGATATTCAAAATTTGAAATAAATATAGATCTAAGATACTTGCATTTGCAATGAAGTAATCAAAATTTAGATTTTCTTTTGAGAAAGAGAGAAGGAAGAAACTTGTAGCCTTGGAACCCTTGGGCAATGAAGTCTTTAGATGAGTTAAGGAGGGACTAAGTCTTTATATCCTTGAATTTGTGAAGATAAAAACAAGTTTCATCACCATTCCAAGCTATGAGAACCCTTAAGCTTTAAAATCTTGCAACAAAACTTGTTAAAGAAAATTGGTGTCACCTACAAAAGAGACTTGAAAAGTATATTAGTTAACTGAAACATGTATACAAATAAAAATCTCTAAATATAAATGAACAATAGGATTTAACAACAAATCTATATAAAATCCTATCCTACTGGATGATAACACCCTTTCAAAGACCAAACCAACAAACTTAAAGCAAGAAAATAGGCAAATATTACCTCATACATTGAGTACAAATGACATCAAGCATCCACAAACATGTATAACACACCTTATTGACCTCCAAAGTCTCTTTATTCCAAGTAGAATCATTACAATAGTAAAACCACAAGCAAAGTTCCTCAACTCCAACTAGTTTGCAATGGGAGAGAGCTTGTATAAATAGCAAAGGGTGAAATTGCCAAGAGGAGGAGGGCACACCACTTGGAGGGTATGAGCTTGCCAAATGTGAGAGGTTGGGATGCCACCTTTCACCTAACTCCTATAAGCTTCCACATGCGAGGTATGAAGGGTGGGGATGGTGCCACCTCTCAAGGAGTGGGCAGCCATCTCTAAGAATGCACCACCTCTCCTCAAGAGGGGCACACCTTTCCTTGGTGACATCTCCAAAACCAAAGCATATTTTACCCACTCAACCAAAATAACCTCCTACTTTCTTCCTATGGCTTCCACACAACCTTTTAGGATTTATTTCACTTAAAACATGTTTAAACATGTTTCCCAAAAAATAGTCACTTGCTGATTTTTCTTGATTTTATGTCATTTTGGGGTTTTTTGAGTAAAAATGATTTTTTAGTGATTAAAATGGATAATTTCTCTCACCAAAGTGGGTACTTAGGTAATGTGGGTGCTCTAGGTCCAAAACTGAGCACACCCAAGGCATAGGAAAACTCCTAGTACCACTTTTTTAATATAACTTTATTTTTTTAATTACAAATTCTCGTTTTGCGGAAAATTTTTAATTAACTGAAAAAATTTAAAAATCATAAGGGGGACTTTCTTGTGGCCTAGTCCACAAGGAATGTGCTCAACTATCTCCTCTGTAGCTAAGCCTTGAACCTTTAGTGGGATTTCCAGCAAAAGCAACTCATGATCCCCACAGTGTAAAACATGAGCATGGTCAAAATCCTCTGCTTCAAACCTCTCCTCAAGCATCTGCAACTTTGAATGATCCTTGTGCGGGATCGTCACCAGAGGCTCCTCCCTCAAATCATGAGTGCCACTCATGCCCCCATGTGTCATGGCTACCAAAGATGATGAAGTCTCTACTCTTGTCAAAGATGAAGAGCATGCCAAACTCTATTGAAATATTCTAACTTCGAAGAATATTCTAATTATATTATCTTATAGATTAAATCCCCTTTTGTGGATTGATCATGTCGGGTCTTGTATAAGATAAAATCCCCTTTTGTGGATTGGTCAAGCTATATTTATATGGTGGTATTTGTAAATTCAGCCCCTAGGGTTTATAAAGTGGTTTCAACCACTCTTGGAAGAAGTCCTTTCTACAAAGTGAAGAGACATAACCATAGCACCTCCTCAACAAGTATTTATAAGTGAGGATGGCGCTTCATTTGTTCACTCACCCATAGTCACTTCTAGTGCGCATATTTTGAAGGAAGCTGCAGTTTCAAGAAGGAGAAGAGAGGCGCATGCTCAGTTCTAGTTTATTCTTGGTGGTTTGGTCTTAGTCTTGACATTGTATTGGCAATCTATTAGTGAGGAAGTTTTTGTTGGGTTTTCTCTCCCATGAGGGTTTCCCAGGATAAAATGTTGTGTACTATGTGATTTTGTTTCCTTCAGTGATCCTCCATATGCTATTGTTTCGGAAATGCATTGAATTCTCTAGTAATTTGAAGATAACCTAATAACAACATTAAAACTTAACATGGTATCAGAGCTTGATTGAATAGAGCACCTATCACTGGGTATCTAAAAACGTAATTTTTGTCGTGCAAGGAAATTAGGGATTTTTATTGGAGAGGAGTTTTTGACCAAAAAGCATCTAGGAAAGTGAGCCCTACTCTAGCACATCCTTTAGCATCTTGAGCACACCTTTTCAGTGGCCAGATTCTTCGAGAAGTCAAACCCTAGTTTTGACTGGTACCATAAAACCAGGAAATCAGAACCAATACCAGAAGTACTAGTCTATATTTGCATAGGTCAAGTTTCAAGGGGTAAATCTTGGAATTTTTTAAAACAATCAGCTCCAACCAACTCACCTCAACCCAACGCATCCCTGGTAAGTTCAGATTCATTTTCTCAGCACTTTCATTTTTTGGTCATTTTCCTAGCTACAAGTCAAGATGTTTGCAAGCACTAAGCTTGTTGACAAGTTAGAAGGTGTGGAAAACTTTCGTTCCTGGAAGTACAAAATTGGATTCATTCTTGAAGAGAATGACCTTGCAAAATTCATAAAAGAAAATGTACCAAAACCCTAAGAAGAAGCAGCCAAAGAGAAGTACAACAAGGATGTGATTAGAGACAAAAGAATAATTGCAGATTCCATTAAAGACCACTTGATCCCTCAAGTGTCTTTTAATAATACTCCAAAAGATATGTTTGATTCCCTAACCAGAATGTATGAAGGAAAGAACATCAACCAGAAGATGAATCTGAGAACCCAACTCAAGAATACAAAGATGCAAAAAGGATAAATTGTTCAAGATTATTTCTTTAGGGTTTCTCAATTCAAGGAACGATTAGAAGCAATTGGAGACAACTTGGATGAAGATGAACTCATCATGACAACACTTAATGGTCTGACAAGACCTTGAGATGCCTTCATCCAAACTATATGTGCAAGAAAAGAGAAACTCAAATTTGATAGTCTATGGGAAGAACGTGTTCAAGAAGAAGCAAGAGTAGCCAACTGAAAAGTCATACTATTAAGGGATGAAGATAAAGCCCTAGTTTCTCATGCTAAAGGAGGAAAGAAAAGGTCTATTTTCCAAAAGGAGACCCACATTCAGAAAGAATCTCACTCCCCAAATAGATTCATCCACTTCCATAAAGAATCTCACCCTCCAAAGAGATTCTAGAAATATCATAAGGGTCAAAGAAAGGAAAACAAAATTCCCCTCTTATCAATATTATCATTGTGATAAGATGGGACACATTGCTAAGAATTTTCCTACCATAAGGGAAGAATACAAGAAGAGAAATAACAAAAGACATGATGCCCATGCAGCTGAAGATGATGAGCCACCCAAGAAGGTGACTAAAGAAGAAATTGAAGATTATGTTTTGTTTTCTTCCCTCTCAAGATCTGTGACACCTAGAGAGAATACTTGGCTCATAGACAGTGGTGCCTCTAAGGACATGACAGGTCAGAAAGACATTCTTCTCTAGTCTTACAGAAAAGGACTTTCCCCAAAAAGTTTCACTCGGAGATGACTATTAGTATCCTATCAAAGGAATGGGAGAATCCACCTACAAACTAGATTCAAGAACTTTGATGAGAATGAAGGATGTAGTTTATGTACCAGGTTTGAAAAAGAACTTACTTTCTATCTCAATTCTATATAAGAAAAGTTTCAGGGTTTCATTCATAGATGGTGAAGTTCTTATGTGGCCTAAAGGAAAAACCATAGAATATGCAGTTCTTATTGGAACAAAATAATGTGGTTTGTAAAAGTGAAAGAGTCACTCAGATGCAGCCTTGACTCACTCCACTGAGAGTCCTTGTGAACTTTGGCATAGAAGACTAGCTCACATCAACTACAAAACCTTACCATATGTAAGCAAGGTAGTTACAGGTTTACCGGAATTTAAGGTTGATCATGAAGGTGTATGCAAGGGATGTGCACAAGGAAAGAACATAAAGAATCCTTTCCCAAAGAGCGACAATAAAGCATAAGGAATCTTGGAGCTCATCCACTCAGATGTATGTGGTCCAATGCCATCAACCTCTCTAAGTAGGTATGTATACTATGTATCATTTATTGATGATTACTCTCGTAAAACTTGGGTTTATTTCTTGAAATCAAAAGATAAAGTACTCGAAAAGTTCAAGGAATTCAAAGCTTTCGTAGAAAACATCTCCGAAAGAAAAATCAAGATACTCAGGTCAGATAATGGAGGAGAGTACACCCCAAAATGAATTGAAAGTTACACCAGATGGATGTGAAAACAACCTTCTTAAATGGTGTCATTGAAGAAGAAGTGTATATAGAACAACCACAAGGGTTTGAAGTTGAAGATAGAAAGACTCATGTATGCAGGTTGAAGAAAGCTCTGTAAGGGTTGAAGCAAGCTCCTAGAGCTTGGTAGGGAAAAATTGATAGTTTCCTGACGAACTTGGGATTTACCAAGAGTAAAGTTGATTCTAACCTTTACTTCAAGGTTATGAATGTTGAACCAGTTATATTGCTACTATATGTGGATGACTTATTCTTAACACGAGAAGAAAATCTCATCATAGATTGTAAGAAGAAGCTCGCTACAGAATTTGAGATGAAAGACCTAGGCCTGATGCATTATTTCTTAGGTCTTGAAGTTTGGCAGAGCCCAAAGAAGATCTGCCTTAACCAAGGGAAGTATGCAGTTGAAATACTGAAGAGATTTGACATGTTGGAATGTAAATCCATGAACACACCCATAGAAACAAAGCTGAAGCTCATGGTTGATACTTCGTTAGAATTGGTTGATACTACTCTGTACAGACATATTATTGGTTCATTGATGTATTTGACGAATACCAGGCCAGATATATGATTTGTTGTGAACACCTTGACTCAGTATTTGGTGGCGCCCATGCGTGTTCACCTTGTAGCTGCAAAGCATGTGATGAGATACCTTAAGGGTACATTGGATTATGGACTCTATTATACTATAGATCATGACTTCAGACTGTATGGTTACACTGATTCAGATCGGACTGGAAGTGCTTCTGATAGAAAGAGCACTTCAAGATTTTGTTTCAGTCTGGGGTCAACCATGACCTCATGGCAAACAAGGAAGCAATCTAATATTTCTCTCAGCACGACAGAAGAATAATACATTGCAACATGTTCCACCAGTTGTGAAGCCATATGGCTTCAGAAGTTGTTGACAGGTATGTTTGATCTGGAGATGGAAGCCATTGTGATTCTATGTGATAACCAGAGTTGTATAAAGATGATGGAGAACCCAATGTTCCATGATAAGTTGAAGCACATAGAGATCCGATATCACTACATTCGTGATATGGTGTAGAGGGGAGCTGTAAATCTCCAATACGTTGGCACATATGAGCAGGTTGCAGATGTGTTGACCAAGCCTTTATCTCATGCAAAGTTTGAGTACTTCCGAGACAAGCTTGGTGTTGTCCAAAAGGACCTCCCTCGAAAGGGGGAGTGATATTGATGATACTATGGTATCTTGACCAATAATGGGT
The DNA here is from genome assembly GCA_009831015.1 of Picea engelmannii. NCBI lineage: Eukaryota > Viridiplantae > Streptophyta > Pinopsida > Pinales > Pinaceae > Picea > Picea engelmannii. The sequence goes on along the minus strand of ML806341.1, from coordinate 61,996 downwards.
AGCTCCGTTAGGATTTTATGTCCTAGGGGATTGAGCATCCCTAGACAGATCTTGAACGTCTAGTAAGGACGGTCTGTCAGGGTACATGTGCATGTATATGCCAGCTGTGGTTAGTAGTGGTAGCTTTGTTAGGATTTTATATCTTCGGGAATCTTATGATTCCCGGGCAGATCCCGAAGGTCCGGTAAGGATGGTCTGTCAGAGTACCACGTGGTAGCTCCATTAGGATTTTATATCCTAGGCAATCTTTTGATTCCTGGGAAGATTATGAAGGTCCGATAAGGACGGTCTTTCAGAGTACCACAAAATGTTGCACTTGCCTCATTATGTTGCCATATGATGATGATGTTGTTGTATCAGCCTCGTACTGATGATGTTGTTGTTTCAGCCTCGTGTTGATGATTCAACCTCGTGTTGTTGATGATGTTGTACCAGCCTAGTGTTGTTGATGATGGTGTACCAGCCTTGTGTTGGTGATATTGTTTCTTTAGCATTATGCTAATTGATGTTGATGGTTCAACTTCATGCATATGATGATGATGATGCTACTCCAGCTCCATGGTGTGAACGATGATGATATTGATGATGAGAAAAACTTTCGATGACTTAGTCCTCAATGGATCATATTATTTAGGATTAGCTCCCTCCTAATCCTTTCTTTGTGCATGAATGCATTCTCTTCTTTTGGAATTCTGTAATCAACTCCCTCCATCTAAGAGAGTTCACGCTTCCATCTACATCATTATTGCCTTCTGCAAAGTGTCATAAGTCTTTTTCTAATTTCCTCTTGATTGATGATTTCTTTTTGTTTTGACTTCTTATGTGTCTCTTCAAGTTTGATTCCAATTTCAGCTTATCTGGTAGTTGTTACTTATATAATAGCTTCCACAAGAGTTTTTACCAAGGATTGTCAATGTACTTCATCTTCTCATGTGTACTGCTTGACTTGTAGTCATCATGATAGAAATCCTTATCTTATTATTCTTCCATAGGTGTTGTTTCACTTGAACATCTTATCTTATAAGAAATAGATATGCAAGATATGTACAAAAACTATGTAAACATGGTATGTACAAGAATTATGAAGAATATTGTTACCTTGTTTTAGAAGAATTTTGTTTTATCCCGCTTAGCCTTCTTTGAGGGTTGTCTTTCTTCGACAACTGATGCTTCGTGTATTTCCTTCCTTTTATTTAAATCGGGACAATGATTCTTGTAGTAACCATATTTTCGATAGTTGAAGGATTGTATTTTGTACATATCTTTCTCTTGATTTGGTTTCTTCCTTGAGTCAAACTTTTTCTTATTCATGGATTTCTTGAACTTTGTTGTATAGGCTTGATCATCATCTTTCCTTTGGAATTTCTCTTTTGCGCTAATCCTTGATTATTCTTGTGCACAACAAGTCCAAATTTCTTCAAATGTGGGATACTCCTTCCTTGTGTTCATGCTTGCGGCAAATGCATCCCATGTCTTGGGAAGACCATTGAATACTATATTTACCAGTTTCTTCTCTGAAATGATTTCTTCAATAGCTTGTAGTTGATCTCTTAACTGAGATATTCTCACAAAGTATGATGTTATGTTGTCATCATCATTCATTTTCATGTCACGGAACTCATTCTTTAGACTCATTACTTGTCCAATGTTTTTAACTGAGAAAAGGTTAGTTAGGGCATTGTACATCTTCTTAGATGAGTCAAGATGAGAGATGGAGGGTATCAAGTGGTGTTTTACAAAGTCCACTATGATAATCATGACATTGATGTCATTGTCCTTGAACTTCTCCATAATTGCAACCTTCTGAGGTTCCTTCTCTTTTCCTTCTTCAACCTGTGGTTCCACAATCTTTCCTTTCATGATATCCAACACTTTATTTTTGGCAAGGATGAGGTCAATCCTTGTCTTCCATGCTCTGAAGTTAGAAGCCCATACTAACTTGTTTTCTGACTTCATAGAGTAAGTCATGAATTTCTTTGACTTTGACTTGGTCAACCTTTGACTTTGACCAAAAACTCAAACTTGGCGTCTTAGCTCGCTGAGAATACCAGAAGGTGTGCTAGGTTAGGGCACACTAGGCTATCTAGAAATTAGGTCAATCTCTTAACTTAAGGTGCCTCAACAAGAGGGTTAGGGTTTCGTTGCTACAACAAAAACTGACTGCAACTGCAGCTGTAACTGAGCAAATCCTCCCAATCTATCTTCCAAAGTTTAGACTGTCCGAAAATAGTGTGGGCCCGTAACCTCTCTCTAGAGCTAGCACACAAGGCAGAAAGTCCAAACCATAACCAATAGAAATTCCAAGCCTAAACCGAGAATACAGGTTGTAGTATTTGCAGCTGCAACTACTCTCCATACTTGTGCACTTATTCAATTTCTGCACTGCACACTCTTACATTTATGTAGTGGCGAGCTGTGTGTATCTAATGAGATCTGGCGTCTTGTATTTATACTACTTCTCCTTAGTTGTATGCGCCGACTTCTCATTTTGGAGGCTAAAAACTCAATATTAAATATTTCCTTTAGTCGACTTGTCTTCTAGGGTTATGTCCAAAGATTTAGGGTTTCTTCTTGCTTCCTGGAATATTCCATTCTTGACAGGGTTACACGTGGAGGTTAATACCTCCCGAAAATACCATAATATCAACAGTTGTGACCCAAGGTCACCAGCCCATGGTACCACCACTCATGGGCCTCCCCATCTAAGTGAAAAGTGGAAAAATTGATAGCCTCTGACTCTGTCATCGGGTTAAGCTTGAAGTATGTGTCAAGATTTTGTACCCATGCATGAGTTGAGAATCTCGATGATCCTTCGAAAGTAGGAATGTTTAGATTTCCCACTTTCTTGATGAAGTCCATGTTGTGAGTTTTCCCATTGCCCCTCTGTGCCTCCCGAGGTCTTTTTCGATATCTGATCGAACAATAGTCCATCAAGCTCATGTCTGCATGGAACTTTGGTCCTACTTCCAAGTAGTCTCTATTGTACTCCCCTAACGGATCCTGTGGCACTAAGCATCCCTGACTTGGCTATCCTCCCGCATGCCCTAGTTGTCCCAATGGTTCTCCTCCCTAAAACTGTGGGTATATAGGTCGAGGAATCCTCCCAGATGATGTGTAGGCTTGGATTGGTGAAGGGTGTGCACTAGCTCCATCCTGAGATCCACTGGAGCCATTGGCCCCACCTCCCTGGTGTCCTCCTGAACCACTCTCTCCTCCTGCGACATTGACACCTATAGTGCTCACGCTATGATGGATCATCTATGTACTGATGGTCATCTATTGTATGTCTTTCATCATGTCTCTCCGTCCTCTAGCTAGGTCATTCAACATGGCCTATTTACTGTCAACATGTGTCTTGGGGCCTTTCCCCCTACCCTCTGGTGTCTCACGCCTGTCACCCATAGTCCTCTCTATCTCTGCCTCTATGTCAAATTTGATTTGCTCTCTGTCCTCTAACTCTAGCTCTGCATCAGACTGAGTGTGGAAGGGAGTTTAGTCCTTTTTGTTCCTGTCTCTTTGGTCTCTACTATGACCTCTACGGTACTGAATGTACTCGTCCCCAATATGTCCTCGGCTCTATGGGTATTCTTCACCTGTTCCCGGAATCATGGGGTCATGAGAAGTACTTTCTTCACAAGATGGCAGGAAGAAAGCTTTGATACCACTGTACTGTTCCTGACCCAGCTAGTCTAGGAAATACTACTAATCTGAAATGTCCAATATCTGATCTGATACACTGAAGGTTTTTGGATGTGTTTTATATGTGTATGTGTATAATTAATTGTTTACAACATATATATTGATCATACAGATAATAAATGAGACAAAAGACTGTAAACCATATATTATGATATCTCCGGAGTACAATGTCGAATGCGGCTGAAATAAAATAAATCACTCGACTAGACCAAATGACAAAAGGATAGTAGCCGGAATACAATAAAAAAATTGAAACAATAATACCCGATAATAGAAGACTATTGCGGGATCAATGGAAGAAGTGTGAGATCTGCTGCAAGCTACAACAACTCATACAACAACTGCTGCAAGTATGGAAAGGTTGCATTGGTGGCTAGACCCCTCAGATTTTCTTGGAAACTATCCCAAACAGTGTGCCCTGTTGTCTCTCTCAGTCCTGGTGACTGACCGACCCTCAACTGGTATTTCTAGACTCCGGATGGATCCCCATGGGGTATTGCACCCCCTATGCTACCAAAAAACTATGCCCTAGTGATTCCACCATCAGAATCAATTGATAAGTGTCTCAAACTAAGCGCCCTGGCCTAGTGTGAAATGGGTCAGAGGGATTTTCCTAGATCTGATCTGATGATCGCTCGGGAACCCCAAATGTGTCCTCCCCAACTACCGCAAGCTCAACGGCTGGAAAATGCACCCTAGATGATTTCTCTGTCGATTTGCTTGGAGAGGTTGTTAGCCATAGATGAGAGTGATTCGAACTCCCAAATAATGGAAGCTCCACCCAACAACCAAATCTTGGCCCAGTGATGAATGAAATCGGTCCTGGTAAATAAAATTGTCCCTAACAATAATGGCTCAACTCCAAGAATTTTAGCTTTGCCAAGGAACTTTGCCCCAACACTAATGAAACAGATACTCACAGGCTGGCAAGATTTCCATCTCTGATACCATTGTAATATCCCCAATAGAGCTATGTTGGATATTATGATCTTCTATGCAATTATATTGTTCTTGGCTATCATTTTTCTACAAATACTTTGCATTCATTATACTAAAGACATTTCGTCAAACATATTGCAGACAATCTAGATACCCATGGAATAAAAGAGAATCATGGAGTATTTTATTATGAATGAAGATATGAATACAACAATCCAATGGATGTTATGGAAATTGCAATACATCAACAAAAAAAACACACAATACAAGCCAAAAACATGGAATCATGCCATGGCCTCCTCAATAGATGAGATCAAACCCTCCAAGTGCCACAACCTCTCTAAGCAAATCGCTGCAACCCAAAATTGAATTCAAATCACAAGATGAAGCTCCAATTTATTAAGGTTTAAGCTATTATTAATTTTCTTTTCATTTCACTAGATAACAATAGCATAGATAGGATCACTAAGAAATACACAATCACAAGAGACACACCATTTATCCTGGGAAACCCTCATGGGGGAGAAAACCCAACAAAAACTTCCTTAATATAGATAGCCAATACAATGCCAAGAGATAACTCAAACAGATACAGAAAGTCCTCTCCCAAGAACGCACCTCTCTCTCTCTCTCTCTCTCTCTCTCTCTCTCTCTCTTCTTCTCCAACTACAACTCTAAACTTGCGCTTTGATGAACAAGTGAGTGTGTGTACAAATGAGGCGCTAGCCTCTTTATTTATACAATCTGGTAGGTGACTTTTCACTGGTAGGGCTGACTTCTCCATCTGGGTGGTTATAACCACCTTTAATTAATCTGGGGGCCGACTTCTCATTCTGCCTATTACAATTAGGGTTTTACCAATCCACAAAAGGGGATTTGGTTATTTACAATACTCGGCATGATCAATCCACAAAAGGGGATTGATCTAATGAATAATATATCAATAATAAATAGAATATTCTTTGTAGTTACATTATTTCAGCACCCCCCCCCCCCCTTAACAACAAGGGTATTCTACAACAACATCAAGCAAGAGAGAGGACAACATCATCAAAAACATCTTGGAACACTGATTGACGTATCTATAAATCATCGAAAGTTTTTCTCATGAACAACATCGTCATTCACAATGGAATGAAATCATCATCTGCATCAATATGGATTAGTATAAAACTAATACATCACCATCACAACACGAGGCTGGCCACATCATCACAGCACGAGGCTGGCACATCATCATAGCACGAGGCTGAGACACTACACAACAATTAAGCTAGAATCACAACACAAAAATTAAGATGGAATCACAACACATCAATTAAGCCGGAGTCTCAACACAACAATTAAGCTGGAATCTCAACACAACAATTAAGTTGGAAGCATGACACTAGGCTGGCATCACTACACAACAATTAAGATGGAATCACAAAACTGGGCTGGCATTACCACACAACAATTACGTTGGAAGCACAACACTAGGCTGGAATCACCGCACAACAATTAAGCTGGAAGCACAACACTAGGCTGGAATCACCACACAACAATTAAGATGGAAGCACAACACTAGGCTGGCATATCAACACAGCACTACTCCCCCTATCGAGGGAGGTCCTTTCGGACTATACCAAGCTTATCTCGAAAGTGCTCAAACTTTACATGAGATAGAGGCTTGGTCAACACATAGACAATCTGTTCATCCATGCTAACATATTGAATCTTTATGGCTCCTCTCTGCACCATGTCACGGATGTAATGGTATCAGATCTCTATGTGTTTCGACTTGTCATGAAATATAGGATTCTCTGTCATCTTTATGCAGCTCTGTTTATCACATAGGATCGTGGTTGCTTCCATCACCAGGTTGAATAGACCTGTCAACAACTTCCGAAGCTATATGGCTTCACAATTGACAGAACATGCAACAATGTATTTTGCTTCCGTTGTACTGAGAGCAATGCTTGATTACTTCCTACTCTGTCATGAAATCATCGTTGATCCCAAACTGAAACAACATCCTGAAGTGCTCTTCCTTTCAGAAACACTTCCAGCCCAATCTGAATCAGTGTACCCACTCAGTGTGAAATTATGATCTCCATCATAGCTGAGACCATAATCTAATGTACCCTTAAGGTACCTCATCACATGTTTTGCAGCAACTAGGTGAACATGTATTGGTTCTACCAGAAACTGACTCAAGGTGTTCACGAAAAAACAAATATCTGGTCTGGTGTTCGTCAGATACATCAACGATCCAATAATCTGTCTATACAACGTGGCATCATTCAATTTTGACGAAGTGTCGACCAGAAGATTCAACTTCGTTTCCATGGGTGTATTCATGTACTTGCACTCCAACATATCAAATCTCTTCAGGATTTCAATTGCATACTTCCCTTGGTTAAGGAAGATTCCCTATAGGCTCTGCCATACCTCAAGACCTAAGAAATAATGCATTAGGCGAAGGTCTTTCATCTCAAATTATGAAGCGAGCTTCTTCTTACATTCGGTGATGAGCTTTTCTTCTCCAGTTAAGAATAAGTCATCCACATACAACATAAATATCATCGGCTCATCATTCATAACCTTGAAGTAGAGGTTAGAATCAACTTTACTTTTGGTAAAGCCCAAGCTCGTCAGAAAACTGTCTATCCTTCCATACCAAGCTCTAGGAACTTGCCTCAACCCATATAGAGATTTCTTCAACTTGCATACATGAGTCTTCCTGGCTTCAAATTCAAATCTTGGAGGTTGTTCTATATACACTTCTTCTTTGATGACACAATTTAGGAAGGTTGTCTTTATGTCCATTTGGTGTAACTTCCACTTCATCTTAGCTGCAAGGGCTATGATGGTTCTGATCGAAGTGTATCTGGCTACAAGAGCGAATGTCTCTTCAGAGTGAATGCCTTCCTTTTGAGAAAATCCACGAGCGACAAACCTTGCTTTATACTTCTCAATACTTCCATCAACAATATGTTTTATTTTGAAAAACCATTTGGAAGATACCACATCCTTTCTTTTCGGTCTGGGAACTATTTCCCATACATCATTCTTTATAATGGATTGGTATTCCTTTGTCATGGCTTCTACCCATTCTTTATTTTGAATGGATTCTTCAAAGAAGGTAGGCTCCTTCTCTAAGAGATCACACATCAAGGCCATATAACTGGAGAATGGCTTAGGTCTCTTCACTTGTCTCATGGTTCCTTCGGGAACACCATAATTCTCTCCATCTTGAATAAGCTCCCTAGCCCAAGAAGGCTTTCTCTTATGGGAGATCGACATTTGAGGGGGTTCTTGAAATTATACTATGTCATGATCTTCTAGAACTTCCTCATTAGGGGAAGTTATGACTTCCCTCATTGGTTTTGCAATTTTTGGAACTTTCCTCACTACAACTCTGGGAGCTACAGGCTCCTCTTCATATACTTCTTCAAGATGACATCTTCTGGATTTATTTAGTGTTGTTTCTTCATCAAAGGTCACATCCCTGCTGATCTCAATATGATGGTGACCTGGTATATGAACCTTGAAGGCCTTGGAGACCTCACAATATCCAACAAATATTCCCTTCTTTCCTGAAGGGTCCAACTTGTTTCTTTTCTCTTTCGAAATATGTACAAATACTAGGTAGCCAAATATTTTGTGATGACTTACCTCTGGCTTCTTTCCGGAGAACATCTCTTTCAGGGTCTTGAACCCAAGTGCATTATGGGACAATCGGTTTTGTACATATACTGTTTTTTTTTATGCTTCTGCCCATAAACACATTGGAAGATCTTGATCATGGATCATGGTCTTCACTGCTTCCATTATAGTTCGATTCTTTCTTTCTGCTACACCATTTTGTTGAGGATTGTAGGGAGTGGTTAGCTCCCTCTTGATCCAAATCTCTTTGTAATAGTTTACAAACTCTTTTGAGGTGTATTCTCCTCCATTATCCGACCTAGGTATCCTGATCTTTCTTTCAAAAATATTCTCTATCAAGGCTTTGAATTCCTTGAACTTACTGAACACTTCATCTTTTGATTTCAAAAAGTAAACCCAGTTTTTACGAGAATAATCATCAATAAAAGATACATAGTATACATACCCACTGATGGAGGATGATGGCATTGGGGCACACACATCTGAGTGATTGAGTTCTAATACTCCTTCTTTGTTGTCTCTCTTTGGAAAAGGGTTCTTGATGTCCTTCCCTTGTGCACATCCATCGCACACACCTTCATGGTCAACCTTGAGTTCTAGTAGACCTATGATTGCCTTGCATACATACAGTAATGCCTTGTAGTTGATGTGTGCTAATCTTCTATCCCAAAGTTCACATAGATTCTCAATGGCATGGGTCATGGATGCTTCTGAGTGACCCTTTAGCTTATACAAGCCACCTTCTTCATTTCCAATGACGATTGCTTCTTTCATGGTTTCTCCTTTTGCCCACATAAGAATTTCTCCATCTATAAAGACAATTTTGAAGCCTTTCTTTTCTAAAGAAAATATGGAGAGTAGGTTCTTTGTCAAACCTGGTACATAGAGTACATCCTTCATCTTCATTGGAGTCCTTAAGCTCACAATAATGCAGGGAAGTAAGCAATAGAACATTCAACATCATTCACACATATGATATACACAGAGATAGATATTTCCTGAGGAAACCCATAAAGGGTAAAAACCTCTTCTTCTTTATATGTAAGCAATCTTTACATTCTATACATTATCATACTTATGAGCACCAACTCATAATGAGGCTACAACCTCTGTTTTACAAGCTACTACTTGCTTAGAGTACCAACTCTCTGGATTCTCTAGCACCAACTAGAAGGAAGCACCAACTCCCTGGTTTCTCTAGCACCAACTAGAAGGAAGCTACAACTCCCTAGTTTCTCTAGCACCAACTAGAAGGAAGCACCAACTCCCTGGTTTCTCTAGCACCTCCCTACCACCCTGAAATATAAATCTTTGTTACTGAAACTTATTACAGTGATATAATGTTCATCAATGGCATACCAGTTTCATCATTGTTCTGCTATACTGCCTTGCTCTGTCTACCTCAGTGTCTTCCTGCACACATCCTTGCGCTTTCTATTCTTCAGCCTTTTATGCTTAGTGCGCCATGTGCCTTCAATGCACCATTCCTCTTCTATTCATTTCTGTTGCTGCACTCTGCCTCCTTCTTCACACGTCAATCACCCTCAACAACAACAACAACCATCTCTTCTTTGTTCCACATTCTTATAGTCTCTGTGCTCCTTCTACATGCAATATGCGCCATGCTTCTTCATGCTCTCACCATGCCAATGTACTCCACATCAGGTTGTTCACTGCAACTCCACCATCCCACTGCTTCACACCTATGAGCATCACCATTTCCCTTTGTTTTGTATGTTCTTCTCATTTCGAGTGCTCTACCTGATCATCATGGTAACTCTTCAACTTCACTGGCAGTTGCACCCACACGTCCATCATCACTAGGTGTTATACTGAGATTCCTTAGCCTGTCTGGTAGTTGAGACTCTTTGTCTTCTCTATCAAAGTCGAGCTCATCCTCTGGCAGAAACCATCAGTCGTTTCTAGCAGTTACACTGTGAAGTGCAACAGTATCCCTCCGATCATATTCAAAATCACCTGCATCGTTGGATGGAATCCGTAGGGTCTTGCGTTTATTGAGCCGTTTCGCATTTCGGCATTTCGCGATTCCTGTGGTAAAGATTTCTTTACGCTCCATGTCCCGATCCACAAAACTCCGAAATGGAGCTTTTCTCCTCGAGCTCTTTTCTACAACTCTTCGACGATGTGACCAATGGCTATGACCACAGCCTACACCAAAGGGTGTTTTCGCATTTCGACGATTCCTATTGCGAGGCATCTCGACTCTCCAAGTCGCGGTCCCCGAAACTCCGACATGGAGCTTGCCGCTTCGAGCTTTTCTCTACAGCTCTCAACAATGTAACCATGAGATATGACCACTCTCCAATCAACCAAGCACTTCGATCTCCAGATCAACGATCCACGATCCGTGGTGATCGAACGACTATCCTCTGCCTCGGGACTTCATCCTTCAGGACTTCGGGGGAGTGATGAAGCTAAAACTCCCAAAGTGAGGTCACTCTTGCATCACTCGATGATGTGTCGTGACCCGAGTGGCTGCCATGTGTCACTCAGAATTGTGATTTCCAATGGCCTGAAATGCCATATCAACTTGACACTTATCGTTGTCTGATCGTGCCACGTGTCAATACTGACATAGTCTTCCACCTATCCTTTCTGACGTGGTCTGCCACATTCACCTCCTGAATCTGATGGCCCAGATCACTTCGCAATTTCGCATATCGCGATTGCGGCATTCTTGTGATGAGATATCTTGATGCTTAATGTCGTGATCCCCGATACTCCATGTCACAGTTTCGCATTTCAGAATTTCATGATTTCACATATCACGAGTTCGAGAGGTTAGGGAACCCTGTTCCTTTGACTTTCCAGTCAACGAAATGACGATCTTTCGCCACGTGTCCTATGGACCCAATGGTCCAAATCTTATCGTGATTTCGACACTTCACGGGCCTTCATCGTGTCTGATCAACGATCCAGATCAATCTTCGATCCGACGGCTAGGATTATTTCGTGATTTCGCATATCGCGACTTCAAAGGTTAAAGTTCCTTTGTTCTTTAATTTCCCGATCTGCGAAATCCCAGTATCCGAAACTCTGAAATGGTGTCAGACCAACATATTTCAGCGTTACGCATTTCACCGCTTCGAGACTCCCGTCGTGAGGGTCCTTGACATCTCCAACTCCCGATCTGCGAAATCCCGGTATCCGAAACTCCGAAATGGAGTCGGACCAACATATTTCGGCGTTTCACATTTCGCCACTTTGGGACTCTTGTCGTGAGGGTCCTTGACATCTCCAACTCCCGGTATCCGAAATCCCGGTATCTGAAACTCCGAAATTGAGTCAGACCAACATATTTCGGTGTTTTGCATTTCGTCGCTTTGGGACTCATGTCGTGAGGGTCCTTGACATCTCCATCTCCCGGTATCCGAAACTCCGAGATGGAGTCGGATCAACACTTCGATCTTGCAATTCGATCATCGCCACTGATCTTCCTTTCCTGCCTGTTTGCCATCAAATGAACAAGCACACTCTTGCACTGCGTGCACCTCTGTACTATCTCTTCTGGTCTTCACGAGCTTGCTCTGCTCCGTCTCCCCAAAATACATCTGATGCCCGCCTAGCACATTATCCCTGTACTCCAACCATCATCGTTGTTGTACTTGCCTGTACACATGCCATCGTTGCTGCTGTTCTTGCCATCAATGAAAAGCATACACTGCCTATAAAACATGCCAACAATATGTCCCATCTTGTCACAATGGTAGCATTGGACAGATGAGTAATCTCTTTCCTTTCTTTGTCCTTTCTTCTGGAATCTCTTTGGTTGAGATTCTTTATGAATTAATTTGTTTTGGGGGTGAGAGTCTTTATGAGTTTCTTTCTGGAAGTAAGACTTCTTTCTTCCTCCTTTAGTGTGAGTAGCTAGGGATTGATATTCGTCTCTTGAAAGTAAAGCTTCCCGGTTAGCTACTCTTGATTCTTCTTGAATGCATTCTTCCCACAGACTGTCAAATAGTAGTTTCTGCTTTCTTTCACAAATCGTTTGGATGAATGCATCCCAAGGTCTTGAGAGACCATTAAGGGCCTTCATTATAAGTAAGTCTTTGTCTATAACATCTCCGATTTCTTCTAGTTGTTCTTTGAATTGAGATATTCTGGAGAAATATTCTTGGATTGATTCTCCTCTTTGCATCATTGTATTCTTGAGCCGAGTTCTTAGATTCATCTTCCGGTTTATGTTCTTTCCTTCATATAGTCTGGTTAGGGAATTAAACATTTCTTTCGAAGTCTTCTTTGATGACACTTGAGGAATCAAGTGATCTTTGATCGAATCCGCAATGATTCTTTTGACCCTAATTATGTCCTTGTGGTGTTTTTCTTTATCTGCAACATCGACGGGTTCTAGTACTCTTCTTTGACGAATCTTGATAGGCCATTCTCTTCAATAATGAGACCAATCCTATACTTCCAGCCACACAAGTTTTTCACACCTTCTAGCTTGTCAACAAGCTTAGTGCTTACATACATCTTTTACCTGGAGCTAGGAAAGATACCAAAAAAATAAAAATGCTCAAAATTGAATTCTGAACTTACCAGGAGGTGCGCTTGGATGAGGCAAGTAGCCTGGTGTGGTTAGATTTCAGAAAATCCAACTTTTACCCCTCCAAACTTGACCTGCGGATTTTTGGACTGGTCCTTCTGGTACTCTGGTACTTCTGGTTTTTTGGTACTTTGTGAAAACTAGGGTTTTTACTTTCCGGGAGATCTAGCCACTGAAAAGTTGTGCCGAGGATGCCAAAGTGATCCTTGAGGAAGGGCACACTTTTCTAGATAGTTTTGGGGATGAAATACTTCTTCAATAAAAAGCCCTAATTTCCATGTATGACAATAATGATGTTTTTCACTTTCTCTTGTGAAAGATGCTCTCTTCAACTTAGCTCTGATACCATGTTAAGGTTTAAGCTATTATTAAGTTTATTTTCATTTCACTAGATAACAATAGCATAGATAGGATCACTGAGAAATACATAATCACAAGAGACACATCATTTATCCTGGGAAACCCTCATGGGGGAGAAAACCCAACAAAAATTTCCTTAATATAGATAGCCAATACAATGCCAAGAGATAACTCAAACAAATACATAAATTCCTCTCCCAAGAATGCACCTCTCTCTCTCTCTCTCTCTCTCTCTCTCTCTCTCTCTCTCTTCTTCTCCAATTGCATCTCTAAACTTGCGCTTTGATGAACAAGTGAGTGTGTGTACAAATGAGGCGCTAGCCTCTTTATTTATACAATCTGGTAGGTGACTTTTCACTGGCAGGGCTGACTTCTCCATCTGGGTGGTTATAACCACCTTTAATTAATCTGGGGGCCGACTTCTCATTCTGCCTATTACAATTAGGGTTTTACCAATCCGCAAAAGGGGATTTGGTTATTTACAATACCCGACATGATCAATCCACAAAAAGGGATTGATCTAATAGATAATATATCAATAATAAATAGATTATTCTTTGCAATTACATTATTTCAATATAATGAAGATCCAGGATGGATCCTCCTCCTTGTCTAGCTAGGGTGGATATTGCACCACCGAAACTAAATTACAATGGAAGGGTTTTTCCAAAAACCCAACGAAAACCTTGGCTCCAAGAGAACTCCAGAGAGATCAATCCAAAACATAATGTCAAAGTGAAGCGCTACCCCTCCTTTTATTCTTCCTCCATGCCCTTCTAGAACTTTCCCTTTTTTGACTAAATCAAACATGACCCTTATTCCTCCTTTTCAATTTTCACTTGAAGATTAAAGTTACTTTACTAATGTTTAACAACTATTAATCTAACGTTACTTTATTATCTATTAATTAAATGTCACTTTAGAAACATAACATCTCCCAGGTAGGTGACATCAAATAAACCCCCTGACTCCCTTTGTATTCACTGACAAGCCTCATAAGTCATGTCCAATTGCCGAACAGGGGAGCCCCAAAATGGGGACATGACAGAGGAACCTGATATCGTTATTGTAAGTTGTCTCTGTAAAATCTGAGATGAATAAGCCTGTTGTAGAATGTCAAATGAGTTTACAACCTAGCAAATAACACCCACAAGTCAATATGACTCTTTTGTAGGAGAAATCATCCCTCTTTCTTTTGCAAATAGGTATTTCCACAAAGAAAATTGTTGCAACAATAGAAAAGGTGGGATTTGGCACAATGGCTTGCCTAAAACAATAGTCCCTTCATTCCCTGACTGAAATAATGTGCCCAACATCTAGGTAATGTGTCCATAAAGTGACAAAAACACCCAACAAAGAAGGAATGTGCCCAACAAGTATAGGAAATGTCCCAACAAGCAAATCTTGGCCAGTAAAGCAAAGAACTTGGCCTCCACTGCACTCAAAATGACCTCTAGCAATAGAATACGACCTCCAAGTGGGGAAACTTAACCCCTCTTCTCTGAAACTCGCCCAACACAATGAGAAATCACCCAACTTCACAGAATGACTCTCCCAACATGAGTAGACTTGGCCCTCACTAAGAGAATGTTTCCCATACACCAAAAACATAGCCACAACTAGATCTTAGTCGCCACAAGATAAAACTTAGCCACACATGAAGAAACTTCGTCACCAAGATGATAAACTCTACCACAATGGAGCATACTGAAGAAATCTGTATGATCTCCTCCCATCCACCAACTAGGGTGGATGGTCTCACCACCGAAACCAATCTTCCAAACTCTCTAGGGGTTTTGTCCCAAGAGATAAAGCCACAAGAGCTCTCTCTGTCACTGATGATATACTTCGACAACCCATGGAGTTTGAATACCTTCTTGAAGAACAACTCTGCTACCTATGTTGCCTTATATTCCGAGGATATGGAAAAGAAATGTGCAAATTTGGTCAACCGATTGACCACCACATATATGCAGGCTATTCCCTATACCCTCAGTAAACATGTGATAAAGTCCATAAATATGCTTTCCCACTTCTGCTTTGGGATGGACAATGGTTCTTGTAATCCCGCATGATGGGTCTGCTCTGACTTGTTTTGCTGACAAGTCACACACTCTCTCACATGCCTCAATAGATCATCTTTGAGTCCCTTCCAAGTGAACCTCTCCCTGATCTGCCTGTAAGTTTTAAAGTATCCCGAATGCCCTGTGAATGGTGCATCATGCATAGCCTTCATAATCTTCTCAGTTAGTGTAGATTTCGGGGCTAAGTATATGCGGTCTTTGTAGTAGATGATGTCATTCACCACTTTGTCCCTGTTTGTTGATTTTTCATAAGCTCGGTTAAGCATGAAGTTTATTTCATTTTAGCATTTCACTTAACCATAAACAATAATGTTGCAACAACCAAGATCACAAGAAGAAGCACCATGCACAAGAACACAAGAAGTATCCTGAGAAGCCCTTCTCAACAAGGGAAGAAAACCCAGCCAAATCCTTTGCTATAATCTTCAAGAGAAAGATCTCCACCAAGATAAACCCTAGCACACAAGAGGGTGCTTCAAACCCTAGAACTCTAGCGCCCAAGAGAGGTGCACACCTTTTACCAAAGAAGTGTACTCGCTGAAATTTCCAAACCCACAAGTAGGTTATGATTCCACAATGGGGAATTTCCCATTACTTATATTAGACTTATCCTATCAACCGAAGTGTCTATTGGCTCAACATGGCCGACCTCACTAAGTCATATAATTATTATATTTATTATTATTATTATTATTATTATTAATATTAAACATATTAATTATCTTTTACATTTATTATTAATCACATTAAGGTGGGGCCGACCTATACCCTTTACATAACAATTAGAGGTATAGGTAGGTCTGATTCTTGAACAACATATAGCAAAGGATTTGATACACCCACTAGTGCTCATCCACTAGGGGCACATCCATAGGGATATCATAGCTCTAGCTCATTGCATTACACAAAACAACCAGATCTACACACGCTCACCTGTGCTCATCCACAGGCATGTCCACTTTTACAGATCTTCTTTCCCACTGCTTCACACAAGAGAATCATCTGGAGTTTTCTCGTCAACTTTGCTGCTCAGAGGAGGCTAACACATCATCTTCATTTATGTTCACATGACGATGCACCCATCACTTTGGGATTTCACATGTTCACCTTGTGCTCAGCCACATGCATGCCCAACTCATCAAATCGCCTTTCCCACTGGATAATCATCTGGAGTTCTTCTCACTCTTTGAATGGAGGAGGTCATCTCTACGTTCCTAGCTCTGTCTCAAGTAGGAACCACGTACGGGCTTTCTCTCAGGTTTGTAAGCTGAGAGAAAGACTTCTCAAAGTTGCAATGATCCACACCTCACAGGTTTGTAAGATGGAGAATGTCTCACATAGTTTCATTCATCAACACTCCCTCTCAGCTAGGGAGGCATTCTTTATCATGCCAAGTCTCACATAGATGTATTTTGATTTTTGTCTTGGCTGGAGTCATCGACACTCCCTCTCAACTAGGGAGCCATTCTTCATGAAGTTAATTTGGTGAAGATATTTGCAATTTGCTCATGTGTAGTAAGGTACTGCATGCGTACGATTTTCCTCTGCATCATATCTCTGATATAGGGATATTTCATCTCGTCGTGTTTCGATCCATCAGGAAGAACCGGGTTCTTCCTGAGCTTTACACACGACTCTTGGTTATCATCATAGGAACCATCTCATGGTCAAGTAAATCTGTCAGAAGCTGGCGAAGCCACATTGCTTCGCACACACGATGCTATCTACTCTACCTCTGTGGTACTCAAGGCCACAGAGTTTTGTTTCTTGTTGTATTAGTAAACCATGACAAACTTTATGGTAGAACATCAACCAGATGTGCTCTTCCGATGCACTGTATTTTTTTCTCAATCTGAATCGTCATATCCTGCAAACTCAAGTTCACACTGGAGGCATATCTCAGGCCATATTCAACTGTGCCTCGTATATATCTCAATATATGTTTTGTTGTTTTCTCGTGAGTCTGTCTCGCTTGACTCATGGAATGACTAGGCATACTCACTGCATGGCATGAATCAAGTTTGGTGTTAACCAAATACATCAGTGATCCAATCAGCTGTGGATCAATCTCATCTGAATCATCATCAATCATTTTCTTCAAATCCATTACGGTGGTTTTTCATTCTGTCATACAGAACTTCTTAAGTATTCCCACCGTATGTTTTCCTTGACTTTAGGAAAATCTCATCGGTCCTCTGTCATACTTTTTGTCCCAAGAAGTGGTGCATCATACTCATATCCTTCATCTCGAAATCAGAAGTCAAAGCTTACTTGTATTCAACAATAAGTCATCAAAGTCAAGCTCTCGTCACCAACACTGTAATAATATAGGTTTGGATCAACAACACTCTTGTTAAAACCCAAACTCATCAATAATCCATCCATCTTATATAGTTTCTAACTCATGGATGGTAGTACGGATGGAAGTGTATCAGGTTTATTGGATCAAGTGTCTCATCATAGGTAGCTCCCTCTATTTGTGAGAAACCTCTTGCTATAGGTCTCGTTTTATATTTCTTGACACTTTCATCAGCTATAAGTTTGATCTTATAGATCCACTTGGAAGTTACCACAGACTTCACTTCTGGTCCCTGAATAATATTTTATACATCGATTTTAAGGTATACTGGTATTCTTTTGTTATGGCATCTTGCCATACCTGTCCTTCTGTTTCTTCTCTAAGACAAGGCGGTTCAACATCAATAAGGTGGCTCATGATTGAAGGATAACTTGAAAATTTATTTTTGCTTTCTTGGAATGTGCCTTGAGAGGCTTGTATGTTTCTCTGCCTCTTGCAGAGTGAGTCTAGGTAGGCCTTTTATGCCTTACTGCAATATCTCTAACATATCAACTGGAGAAACTAGATCAACTGGAATACTGTTTGTCTCCCTCTAGATTGCTAAAGGGGGAGAAGGTACTGTCTCACTGTCAATCTCCATCTAATATTTTCTGGATCTTTGAAAGGCTTTCTTTCTTACAGGGACATTGTCTCTGTTTTTTCTTGTATGATGAACAAATATGATTTGGAATCCCGTACCAAGGATAATGGTCCAAATCTTTGAGAGCTCCCTGTACTAGGAGTGATATCCTTTATTTATTTTGAAAAATGCAATCAACTGTAAAATTATAGATCCATTTATTTACCTAGTTGTAGTCATGTCCTTTTAGAGGAAGTGTGTCTCCTCTCTCCTCTTCATTCTTTCGAGGTGGATATGGATCAATGTCAATGGTGGAAGCATATTGTCTTCCCTTCTTCCAGGTTGGACAGTTCCTTGCAATGTGTCCATACTTGTCACATCTGAAGCACTGAATTTCTAAGGCATCTTTTCTTTGATAGCCTGGATTGGATGAAGACTTTTCACCTTTAAATGTTTTCCTGGAATTTCTTTTGAATTTTCCTCCCTTCTTTGTATGAAGTGCAAGAGCATGACTTTCTCCTAAGGAATCTTCCACTCTATTTCTAAGTCTAAGTTCTTCTTGAGTGCAATCTGTCCATAGGCGCTCAAAGGTTGGTAGAGATTCTCTTCCATTGATACTCTAAATGAAAGGCTCCCATGATTTTGGAAGATTCTGGAGAGTGGTTAAGATAAGTTCCCTATCAGATATGATTTCCCCAATGGTCTCTATATGTTCTTTAATCTCTGATAACTTCATAAAGAAGAGTGCAACTATGTCATCCTTTGTCATCTTGGTACTTTGAAGTTGGCTCTTTAAGGTAAGAGCTCTGAGAGTGTTGTCACTTTCAAACATTCCTTTTAAGGTTTTATACATATCATAGGTTGTCTTCAGATTTGCAATACGGGGCAAGAGATGATCTCTTACTGAGTAGATGATTATTTTTCTTGCTTTGACATCTTTTCTTATCTTATTCTCTATATCTGTAGTTGTGTCAGGTAGAGTTTTAGTTGTTACATCCAAGAGATCATCTTCTTCAAGAGTGACTAGAAGCTTTGATTACCAGGGGCTGAAGTTGCTTGTTCCATCAAGCCTATCTTCTACTAATGTTATGTTCTTCATTTGATTGGTTTTTTCAAATACTTGCTGACTGAAATTTGAAAACCTAATGATTAGGTTAAATTAGCAACCTTGGATTATTTTGGACTTATGACTGCCAACAATCAATTTGATAATGTCATGGAAATGCTTGTTGATTCAGGAGAATGTTTCTTCAGAAATCCATAATTAATATTTTGCAGGAAAATTTTGGCACCCTAGAAACCTTAGGGCCAAAAATCAAAATTTCTCAGAATTTCGTTTTGAGAGCTTTTGGAGATGCGTTGGAAGAGGTCGTACTCTTCTATGCCAAAAGTAGCCCCAACGTCCAAGTATTAGGGGTTGAATCACCACTGAAAGGGAGGTCGTACAATTTATTTTGGAAACCCTAGGAGGGCCATACGGTTATGCAAAGGGTGTGCCGAGACTTGGAGGATGCTTATGCAATGGGTTCTTTCAAGCCTTATGCTCTGATACCAAGTTGATTTTTCATAAGTTCGGTTAAGAATGAAGTTTATTTCATTTTATCATTTCACTTAATCATAAACAATAATGTTGCAACAACCAAGATCACAAGAAGAAGCACCATGCACAAGAACACAAGAAGTACCCTGGGTAACCCTTCTCAACAAGGGAAGAAAACCTAGCCAAATCCTTCACTATAATCTTCAAGAGAAAGACCTCCACCAAGATAAACCCTAGAACACAAGAGGTTGCTTCAAACCCTGGAACTCTAGCACCCAAGAGAGGTGCACACCTTTTACCAAAGAAGTGTACTTGCTGAAATTTCCAAACTCACAAGTAGGTTATGATTCCACAATGGGGAATTTCCCTTTACTTATATTAGACTTATCCTATCATCCGAAGTGTCTATTGGCTCAACAGGGCCGACCTCACTAAGTCATATAATTATTATAATTAATATTAACCATATTATTATCTTTTACACTTATTCTTAATCACATTAAGGTGGGGCCGAGCTGTACCCTTTACAAAACAATTAGGGTTATAGGCAGGTCCGACTCTTGAACAACATATAGCAAAGGATCTGATACACTCACTAGTGCTCATCCACTAAGGGCACATCCATAGGGATATCATAGTGCTGGCTCACTACATTACACAAAAGAATGAGATCTACACACGTTCACCTATGCTCATCCACAGGCACGTCCACTCTACAAATCTTCTTTCCCACTGCCTCACACAAGAGAATTATCTGGAGTTTTCTCGTCAACTCTGCTGCTCAGAGGAGACTAACACATCATCTTCATTTATGTTCACATGACGATGCAACCAACACTTTGGGATTTCACACGTTCACCTTGTGCTCAACCATAGGCACGTCCAACTCATCGGATCGCCTTTCCTACTGGATAATCATTTGAAGTTCTTCTCACTCTCTGAATGGAGGAGGTCATCTCTACGTTCCTAGCTCTGTCTCAGGCAGGAACCACGTACCCGTCTTAGGGGATTTCTCTAAGGTTTGTAAGCCGAGAGAAAAGTCTTCTCATAGCTGCAATGATACACACCTCACTGGCTTGTAAGCTGGAGAATGTCTCACATAGCTGCATTCATCAACACTGTCATCTTGCACATTGCGGTTCATCAACTCATAAGCAAATTTGGTCTTGGAATACTCCACCAAGAGATGAGATTTCCAATCAGCTGAAATCTCTATGAGTGAACATATATCTAGTTTCTTGGAGAGAGCATGAACAACTGCATTTTTCTTTCCTTTTACATACTCAATGTCAAAGTCATATGCCTGCAATTTGCTAACCCACTTCTGTTTCCTTTCATTCAAGTACTTTTTTCCCAAAAAATTCCTTGAGTTGTTGTAGTTGAACTTAACCACAAATTTTCCACCTACCAAGTATTGTCTAAACTTCGCCAAGGCATGCATAATGGCGAGCATTTCCTTGTCATAGATGGAGTAGAGTCTCTCTGAATCTGTGAGATTTTTTCTCTTGTATGCTATCAGATGTCTTTGCTCCATAAAAACTACTCCTATCCCCTCACCCGATGCATCACACTCAAGCACAAAGGGTTGAGTGAAATCAGGAAGTGCTAAAACTGGGCAAGTGCTCATCACTTCCTTCAACCCGTCGAATGTCTTATGAGCCTCCTCTGTCCACCTAAATGCCCCTTTCTTCGTGAGATATGTGAGTGGTGTAGTCAACTATGAAAATCCCTTCACAAACCACCTGTAGTAGCTGCAAATCCCAAAGAAACAACACAAGTCTGTAAGATTTTTGGGTGGTGACCAACCAATATAGCCCGTATCTTGTCCCTATGCATTGACCACATGACCCAAGTAATGGATCTTTGTCATGCCAAACTGACACTGACTCCTTGGCATACAACGATTGTTCCTCCATGATGCTTAGGATCTCATCCAGATGCTCCAAGTATTCCTCCCATGTCCTACTATATATAAGAAGATCATCAAAAAATACCAACAAAAACTTCCTCGATTGCTTTTTCAATATGTGGTTCATGTAGGAATGAAAGGTGGCTGATGTGTTGGTCAACCCAAATGGCATGACCAAAAACTCATAATGCCCATAATGGCATCTGAAAGCAGTTTTTGGAATATCCTGCTTTCTGACTTTGATTTGGTGGTACCCTAATTGAAGATCAATCTTCGAAAAATACACTGCTTCGTGCAACTCATCCATAAGCTCATTGATCCTAGGAATATGGTACATGTTCTTAATTGTCTTCTTATTCAACGCTCTATAGTCAATGTACATCCACATGGTTCCATCCTTCTTCTTCACCAACACTACAGAAGAAGCGAATGTCCATCTTCAGTAGTTCCTTTAATGGCCTTTTCAATCTCGTCCTTGAATTTCTTCGGATGCCTGTAGGGAGTGGTGATCACAGGTTTTGCTCCCTCTTCCAATTCAATGGTGTGCTCAAATACCCTGTCAGGCGGTCTCCCTGGGGGTATCTGTCCAAAAACTCGGTCATGTTTTCTTAACAATATCTTGATGTCTATATGATATTGATGGTTGTTTTCTGAAGGTTTCTCAGTAGTGATCAAACACTCTGCTCCATAAGAGACATCCTCGTGTTTGAATATACCATCCATCTGCTTGGATGAGACGATCCTGGGAGCATCATTTGACATGCCCCACAAAATCACCTTCCTACCATCTGCTTCTTTGAACTCCAACTCCATGGCTTGGTAGTCAACAAAATGTTTTCCTATGGAAACAAGCCATTGGACCCCCAATATGATATTAGTGTCTTGCAGCTCAACTACATAGAAAACATTGGTCACTATGTAGTTGCTCAATGCTATGCATAACTGTGGGATCTTTTGTATGCAAGGCATAACACACCCACCAACTACCACTACATCCAACCCCTCAAAATCCACTGTAGGAATGCCCCTCTTTGCCACCAAGGCTGAGTCGATGAAGTTGTGGGTTGCCCCACAATCAATCAGTACTAGGACCCGCTGGCCTTGTACTACACCACGAATCCTGAAGGTGTGAAATCTGGGAACACTCGATAGAGTGGCGATAGCTCTCACTCTTGACCTCTTCATGTGGATGCTCCTCAACATATTTGTCCTGCTTGTAGTGCGCCTTACCCTTTCCCATACACCCGAGTCCAGGTTCCCAAGGGTCCTTGCAGTTGAAGCAAAGCTTCTTTCTTCTCAAATCATTATGAGTTGACTCATTCAACTTCTCCTTACCAGTTCCCTCTTTCTGAAAAGGTTTCTTATCTTTATTTTTCTGGGGAACGAAAGGTTTGGAGAAAGTCCTCGTCTTCGAGACTGTATCCTCCATGTCCCATGTCCTGATAATGGCATCATGTAGAGTCTCATGTTTGAAGGATTTTACCCAACCACACAGAGGCTCAAATAAACCCTCAGTGAATAACATCACCAATCTATGCTCAAATATATCTGTCACTCTGACTGCAAGTCTCTGAAACTCAGTAATGTAAGCATCCAATGTCCCAACCTGCTTGAGTTGTGCCAACTCTTTGAAATGCAATTCTGGATCCTTCTTGTCAAACCTCTTAATCAACTTCTCTGTGAAGTCCAGATAGGAGGTTATGTTGGCTTGTCCCAAAGTGACCAATCCATGGTACCACCACTCATGGGCCTCCCCATCTAAGTGCAAGGTAGCGAATTTAATCGATTTTGCCTCCGTCATTGGGTTGAGTTGGAAGTATGTGTCCAACTTCTGCACCCATGCTCTAGTTTCACTTGCTCGAACCATCAAAGGAGGAAATGGTGAGCTTACCAACCTTTCTCATGAGATCAATGTTCTGCTGACCCATGTTGACCTCCCTTGGTATGTTCCTGTACTTGATATTGCAGTAGTCCTGTAGTGACATGGCTGCCTGAAAATCCTCACCAAGAGCCTGGTACTCCCTCCAATAATCATCATAGGTCTCACCCTGTCCTTGCTTCCCTTGATTACCTATTTGTTGGTTCCCCACAAAATGAGGCATAAAAGGCCTGGGAGTTATTCTACCTGTGGTTCTAGTGCCAACTTGTGCGGGAATACGATTTTTGCTTCCCTTTGCGTGGTTTCCATTGTTCCCATTGGAACCCCCTGCACTATTGTTGCCCCTATTGTGTCCATTAGTGCCTCCCAAACCATTATTACCCCCATGGTTTTGGTTTTCTTGGTTACTAGAAATTAATTGCGTCAAGAGCTGTGCCAACTGTTGTTTTCCATTGGCTAAACCCTCGAGGATTTGCAAAGCTCTGTCCTCAGTATTATCCCCCATGTCTCCTTGTTCTTCCTCTGGTTGGTTCTCTTCTACTTCTTCTTCTTGGTTAAATATGTTATCTGCCCCTTGTTGCCTTCTACTTTTGTAGGTGATATATCCTTCGTCTTTTGGCCCCATGAATTAATAAACCCCCTCGCGCTGGCAGGACTAAGGCTCTGATACCACTATAATGTTCCGGCTAATTTTTTTTTTGAACTTTCCTTAGTTTAACAGTATGTAGTTTTGTCAAACAGTTCGCATCCAACACTTTATCAATAGTTCATATGTATTTCTAACTTCTGCTACAACTTACACTAGAAACACCAATATAAGAACTCCAAATATTTATTGCAATCAATATTAAAGACAATTGATAGAAAATAAAAATACCAACAAAATAATGCAACAACAAGTATGAGGAACATGATATAGTTATTGTAAGTTGTCTCTATAAAATCTGAGAAGAATAAGCCTGTGGTAGACTGTCAAATGAGTTTACAACCCAACAAATAACACCCATAGGTCGATATGACTGTTGTAGGAGAAATCGACTCTCTTCCTTTTGCAAACAAGTTCTTCCACAGAGAAAAGCGTTGCAACAATATATAAGGTGGGATTTGGCACAATGGCTCGCCCCAAACAACAGTCCCCTCGTTCCTTGACTGAAACAATGTGCCCAACAACTAGGTAATGTGTCCAACAAGTGAGAAAAACACCCAACAAAGAAGGAATGCACCCAACAAGTGTAGGAAACGTCCCATCAAGCAAATCTTGTCCAGTAAAGCAAAGAACTTGGCCTCCTTTGCACTCCAAATGACCTCCATCAATAGAATACGACCTCCAAGCAGGGAAACTCAACCCCTCTTCTCTGAAACTCTCCCAACACAATGAGAAATAGATTAGCTTCACACAATGACTCACCCAACATGAGTAGACTCGACCCTCACTAAGATAATGCTTCCCATACACCAAAAACGCAACCACAACTAGATCTTAGCCGCCACAAGATAAAACACCACACATGAAGAAACTTCGCTGCCAAGATGATAAAATCTATCAAAATGAAACACATTGAAAAAATTTGTATGATCTCCTCCCTTCAACCAACTAGGGTGGATGGTCTCACCACTGAAACCAATTTTCCAAACTCTCTAGGGTTTTTGTCCCAAGAGCCAAAGCCACAAGAGCTCTCTCAATTTTGTTTTAGAAAATAACAATATGCATAATGAGAGAGAGCGCCCTCATTTTCTTTTTATCTCCTTGTTGACCCTCTTCGAACCCTTTTTACCCTTTTAATAAAGTAAAGTGACCTTCATAAACTTTAAGTCACTTAAAACACCCATTTTTATTAATTACTCAATGCCACTTTTGATAAGTTACTTTTCTGCTCCCATGACATTAAATAATTAATTAATTCCCTTTTTCCATTGACTATAGCCTACGGGAATCACTTAGGATATTTCGTCAATCTCTTGGAGAGATCCTTTGGAAAGGGACATTACCTATGTTACTGGATTCGTCGACCCTAGGAGCTGGATACGCGGATCCCCAGATCAGATCCGGATCCGGATTCAGATCCACTTGGATCCACCCAGGATCCATTTTATAAAAGTTTCCTGCACTAAGGGAAACAAATCCCTCCACTGTAAAGACACATCCCGAGAATCATCTCCAAATCCTGCAATTTTGGGTTTTTTAAACTATGAAAATAAAAAGCTTTGACCGCCATTTTGTATTCACTAAATTTCGACTACAAGTCACGAACTAGTTCGCCTAACCGTAAACCTGCCTATAGCGGTTGTACCAAAGGGAATGTACTGAAAGTCGTGTGAGGAGTGCTTAGTTCACATAAATATGTTAGATTTGATAGGGTGTTGGATTCCATTTTTAAATTTAAGGTGGGTGCCCAAATGCGCTCTCTCTACAACAACCAAGAAATTACCCAATTCGCGGCATGGAGGTGTTAATAGAGGAGGAAGATAGTGAATACTTTAGGAGGATGAGTTAAACGAGACTTTTCAAATTACAAATTAATGTGTTAATGGTGAATGTCGAAGACTTTACAAATTAGAAATTTAGATTGGACCTAAGAAATAGAACTATTAAATTTTACGAATTTACAATGTATATAGATAATACTTTTAATTATAAATTTGTATATATATATATATATATATAAAGTTATATACATTAACAACACTAGGCCATATTGATAATTATACGATATAGATGTATGATATATTAGAAGGTTATATATATGGTTATTAAAGTGTAAATATATTAATTAACTCTTATATACTCATACCTTAAGTAAAGTATATTATATTATAAGTTATAATAATAATATTAAAGTACAAATTAAAATTTATAAATTTATATATATTTACAAAATTTAATATATTATGTTATTTTATATAAGTATAATATATGTAATATATATAGATTTTAAAATATTATATATTTTTAAGTTTTTTTAAGTTTTATTTTTACAAATTATTAAAATTTTAATTGGCTAAGAGCTCATCTTCCTAGAAAGTAAGGAAACGGGTTAATGGCCCAAGACCTAGAGGTATTTCGTAGGATTGGATTTCTACCCCTTTAAGTTCCACCAACAAGTTATTTCAGGTAGTCAGGTTTTGTCTACACATAATGATGCAGCTACATGTCAAGATATTCAGATTGTATCAACAGAAGTTAGGCCAGTAGCCATGAGTATTGTAGCCTTTTTCCTGCTTCAAATATATATATATATATATATATATATATATATATATATATATATATATATATATTACCTGTCGTTTCCCCTGATCTTAGCTTTTCAAAAATTTGACAGATACGTATCCGTATCCTGGTAACTTAGGACATTACACAATTAGCACACATAAAAGTTAAATAAACCAGAAGAGTGGAAAGAATGAGAGGCTGCAATTATATAAATAAATGGTGCACGGTGCTTAGTTTAAGTTAAGATTTACTATGGTATCCGTATCCTGGTAACTTAGGACATTACACAATTAGCACACATAAAAGTTAAATAAACCAGAAGAGTGGAGAGAATGAGAGGCTGCAATTATATAAATAAATGGTGCACGGTGCTTAGTTTAAGTTAAGATTTACTATGAGATCAGGACGTAACATCTGCCCATTCACAATTTCCTTGTGAAGAGATAACAAATTTAGAGAACAATTTTGTATGCTACTGCACCTTTGTAGGCCCCTTACACATTCTCGCTTGCTATACACCAAACAACATGAAAGAAATGGAAATAAATAAAAGCTGATTTACAGAGATATGAGAATGTGCAATAAACAAAGCTAAAACTACAAAAGATAAATTTATAATATGAGGCAAATGCACATTCTGTATTGAGTATGATTTGTTGATTTTTCAATTTTTCTGTACAGGATTTATCATGTACAATGCATATTTAATGTTGGAAGTATTAAGACCTCTCACACAACCTTTGAATCTATGCAGGAACTCTCTAACTCGTCGTCATTGCTTTGAGCAGGCGAAGTCTTATTATCTACATGACCATCCTCCTCAAGTGTATGAGTATGTGACTGTGAGTCCATTATCATGTCACTGCTGGCACGGAAAGGAAGGACCACCACTGGTGCAGCAGGTATGGTTGCCCACCACTCTTTCAGAAATGTGACAAACTGGAGAATCATCTTTTGACGAAACTTAAGTTCCCGTGTGAACACATCCAGCAGAATGAAAGCACACACATATCTGAATGGAAATATTATCAGCACTGTCGCCATTCCCAAAAGTGAAAATGCAACTTCATTGGAAACCTGAAAAGACAACTCTAGTTAGACTTTAATCAAAAGGTTTTCCGTGGTTTCAACATTGTGTGCAAAAACGTTTGCCACAATAATGTTGATGCAAATTAAACCTGTTAGATGACATACATACATCATATATATATAGAGATAGAGAGAGACATGCGCACACACACACTAAATGGACACCTCCTCTTGCATGGTAGCAGGACTCTAAAGTTCAGAGCACTTTCAAGTTTCGACTGCTTCAAATAAAAAATTTGAATTGCAATTTGATAACTGAAATTAGAGGTTTATACCAAAACCATCGAAAACAACACTTTTATTTGATTTTGTAGCTATAGCTATGCTTGGTCATGAAATGCCACTGAAGATTTGCAATGCGCTGCTTGTGGAGTATGTGAGGAACCGTGATTCATTATTATGAATTGTGCATGCTATTTTGGAAACTTTCAATTGAAGTCTATGGGTTACAAGATCACAGTTGTTAACTAAAGTTGAAAAGTACACTTTGCATCCTATCTTGTGTTAAATTTCAGACCAGGGCAAGTAGATTCTGCACTCAGAAAAGAAGAACCTAAATCTACGTAGCTTAAAAGCTGAAAAACTCAATCAAAACAGAAATTTCTGAATATGTT
This sequence comes from Picea engelmannii, assembly GCA_009831015.1. NCBI lineage: Eukaryota > Viridiplantae > Streptophyta > Pinopsida > Pinales > Pinaceae > Picea > Picea engelmannii. Next base: position 33,536 of record ML806341.1, on the reverse strand, counting down.
AATCTACAAACACATTCTGCTGGAAATTACAAGCAGCAGAAAACAAAAACAGAACCACTGTACTAATTCTGGATAAAATGATTTTCAGAGAAATGATGGGAATGAGTGAAGAGCTGCCAAGAGAGAAGACTGTACCCTGCAAAGGAGGAAAAGAGCAACATGTGATGTCCCGTC
>ML806340.1:131047-143607 GCA_009831015.1 Picea engelmannii | reverse complement strand
TTTGGGGCTTCTAGATGACATATGAGGGTCCTCCAACTTCGTAAGGCCATAACTCTCAAACCGTGAGGAGTTATGTGACATTCTACATACCACCAGAAATGACATGACATGTACTATCCATGTAGAACAGTATTATCTGAAAATATATCATAACTCATATCGTTACCCATCAAACAAACTTGGATCCATTACCCAAACCTCGGGTCTCCAACTTCTCATGGACATAACTCTCTAACCGTGAGGAATTATGTGGCGTTCCACATACCACTAGAAATGAAATGACAAGCACTATCCATCTAGGATATTTTCCCTAACAAAAAAACTTTCCTTCATCTCATTATTCCACAATTAAGCATGGGTTCTCTTACTCCACAAAGCGTCTTCCCATGAGGGCTTTCACCATAAGGGGACCACTTTGGAGTTCATCCATATTTACTTCTTATCAACCATGACAAAACAATAATGCGTCATATTTACATCAAACGATATTGGGTCCATTACCCAAACCTTTGTGCTACGGGGCTTTCTTCAAGGGTTGACATCAATGACAACCAACCTTAATCAACACATGTCCCCAACAAGGTCCGAGTATAGCAAGTTGGGTCTCTAGCTTGTCTCTCTTGAGGAAAATCGCTCTCACATCCCTAAGAAACCCTCCATGGTGAAAGAAAAGAAAAATTACAGAGCAAAATATTTTATCAATCTATTGCTTGAGCAAGCTCTCACGCAACAGAGGGACGAAATGATGGAGAATTTTTCCCACATCCTTCAATGCCTACCGATAGCAGCAGGAACATCTTCATCAAGTGACCACTTTGGAAGCACCTCTCCTTTCAAGGTACAGGTTAATTTTGATATTCCCATATTTGAAGTTCATATAGATGCAGATGCCCTAGACAAATAGTTAAATCTTCTAGAAGGTTATTTCTTTGTTCACAATTTTTTTCGACAGGGAAAAGATCACCTTCACACTCCTTAAGGCTCTCCTCCATGTCAAACATTGGTGGGAAACTTACTGGGAGCAAAGTTCCACGGAGGAGTCTGAAATATAAGGGGTCGATCCCACTTGAGATTTTTTTGTGGATGCGGTCAAGGAACAATATTACCTTATTGGGAACTATGAATATCAGTACATGAGATGGACCACGTTGCGTCAAGAGAGGGGCCAAGCAGTGCCAGAGTTCACCAATACATTTCATACCTTGCACACCAAGTTGGGTATCAAAGACTCCGAGCGACATTTGGTTCTGAAATATCGTGGGGCTATGCATAGATACATCCAAACTAAAATGGATTTTCTGGACATCTCATCACTCGGTGCTGCTTATTAATATGCTATTAAAATCGAGCAAAATTTTGAGCACCAGAACAAGTAGGAGTTTGGATTTGAAAATCTGCAACAACCAAAGTATGGTAAAGATGGCCCGAACAACCAACCTTCAGAAAACCAATCTAAGCCACATAAAAAGAAGGGTAATGGAAAGACGAAGAAGGACACTGGAAAATGATGGGATTTCCACAAAATCCCCTAGAACAACACCGATGAATGTCTCTCAAAACAGTCATTGGTGGTCGAGATCAAAGACAAGGAGTTGAACCCTGATTCAGAAAATACTGGTAGAAGATAGATCATTGATGCAGACCTCACTGCTATTGTCGCGACCACAACAATTCAACCAAAAGAACCAGTAGATCCTGAAGAGGGGGAGCGCCTCTTCCATTCACAAATGTGGGTGAAGGGGACCCCATTGCATTTCATTGTTGATAGTGGAAGCCAAAAGAACCTCATCTCAACAAAGGTAGTCAAACAGTTGGGATTGTCGACAACACCACACCTGTAGCCATACAACATCGGGTGGCTTCGCCAGGGACAAGATCTCTGTGTCAACCAACAGTTTCGATTGTCATATGGCATCCAACCCTTCAAGGATGAGGTATTATGTGATGTTGCCCCATTGGATGTTTGTGATGTTCTTTTGGGCTAGCCATATACGTGGAAGCACTATGCTATTTATGAGTCTCGACCCCGTAGTGTCATTCTTACTCTAGGGGGTCATATCTACAGGATACCAAAGGTAGTTCCAACTACTGTCCCGCCTAAACAGTGTCGCAAATTAGTATCTCATACTACAAAAGTATCTCATACTACAAAATTCAACTTCTTCACAATTTGTTCAAAAGGTGAACAAAAGAACACCACAACCACTGCAGCCTCAGTCCAAGCACCTTATATCCAGTAGAAGCAGGTCGACAAGATTGAAGAAAAACACAAGGATTCCTTCTGTACACAATCATCTCATGTAGATAGACTAGTTAAAAAGTTCCAACCCTTCCAGCCACGGGTTCGTGACAACCTTCAACAAGCTAAGCAACGCAACTTCTCCAATAATGCAAGCAGTTCATCAAGATGCAAATTCAACAAATGCTTTTCCCTCTCCCGCGTGAACTTAATGCAATGGAGACCATTTATTCCTAAGGATGGATGGTTGATCCAGGGGGATATTGGTGGCCACCCAACCATTCCAACTGTCTCAAAACAGTCTTATGGCAATTTACTATTTTTAGCAGTTTTTTGGTTCCTAAACTTTCGAGGCCATTTTGAGGGCCTAAATGAAGTTTTTTCAGGATCGATCACCTCAATGATATGTAGAGGCTTTGACTGATCCCCCAAAATGAATCTCCTCGATGATAACTTTCCAACGAGCTATTGTGCGCCCCAAACAAAGATCGTATGCCAAAGTTACGCCCCAGGGAAGTTGATACACCAAACTACCCAAAACGGGGTCCACAAAACTATTGGTTTTTCATCTTCCAGAGTTAGGGTTTTGGATTTTATTTATGTTAGAAAGGCCTTTAGAGCCTCATTGTAATTCATCATCTTCTTGTGAATGCGAGTAGCCATCACATCTCTTCTCAGAGATACGTTGCCACCATTCTAGTGAGTCTTTCACTCTATATTTCTACAGTTTTGTACATTTCTCTCATTAATAGAAATTGTGTATCACTGCATCTCTGTGTTTATGGTTTTATCTATGATATACCTCTATTATATGATTGGCTCTCTTGCAATATCTTTGTATATTTCTGTGTTATATCTCCTCTCTCTGAATCATTAATCCTCCTTTAGTGCATTGTCACATTGTTTCTAGTTAAGCTCATATCTTCTTGCACTTGTTTGTTTTTTCACTTATCATGCTTGCTCGTTGTCATGTTTCAACTGATATCATTAAAATTCTCTTCCATCCTAAATGTTGCATGCTTCTTTCCTCCATGTCTAAACTTTGTACTAAATTTTTCTAATGCCCTTATGCTTTGACCCTCATGCTTTTATTTATCATACTTACTTTTTGTCACATTTTTATCAACATGCTCTCTACCTTGTAGTCTTATGATACCATCATATTGATTATTGTATGGGATTCACACAAAAAATTCAAAGCTCAAGATCCTATAGAAGCACACCAACAAACCCATAAGTGTTGGGACTGCATGTTCCCTCTACAAGGCCTCATGGGCCATGAGCACCCCTTGTAAGTCCTCCAAGATTGTGCATGCCACTTGCAAGGCCTCCAAGATTGTTCGCAACCCCTAAGACCACACGTGCCATCTTCAGGGGCTTCATGACTACATATAGCACATATGACCATGCATGCACCTATAGGGCCTATAAGATTGTACGCAACCTTATTAGAGGCTCTAGGATCCCCCTCACCCCTACATGGTCTCTTAGACTATGCACATGCCAACTTGCATAGAAGCATGTTATCATTGTTGATGCATTATTTCAGTTCCTAGGAAGTTGTGTCACCTTCCACCAGCCTAAATCAATTATGTTTCTCAATGTAACTGCCTAGTTTATTTATGAATATGAGGGCATAAAAACTCATAGGGGATTGGAAAAGTCCAATGAGTTGAATTATTTGGTGCTATCCAATTACTGAGTTGAATTACATTCCTATCCAAGATGCTCATCCTAACCTCTTTAATCGAGTCTATTTTTTTCTCTTCAAGGAAAGATGACATAGATTATTCAACATTCCTACCCATGATGTCTTTTCGGCAACACATGGTATTCATGTTATGAGATTCTTCCATAACAAATGTTGTATTTTATTCCTATTACAAGGATGCCCTTCTCTAGCAAAGACCTTGTATATTTGCATAAAACTATTAATGAACACATGTCTTTCCTATTCAATCCTTTACATGCTTCCTTTGTCTTTTGCATCCCTGTTGTGTTTTATTGCATGAAGTTATTCATTTTTCTTATATATTGTTATTCATTTGACACTTTATCCCTTCACTTTGAGAATTAGATCATATTCCCAAATATCATGTTCTCCTATCATGCTTGCATTTTTTCCCTCATGATTTTATTTTCCATGCTTACATTTTTTTTTTGTGAATAAAAAGTGGACCCTTATATTAATTCCAACTGAAAGCTTACAAAAAAAATCTGCAACCTATCTTCTTACACCAAAATGCAATCAGTGAGTCCTTCAGGACCAGATTGACAACCCAAATTTCCTAGGGATCAACGGTCCAAATCTTCTCTCGCATTTTGCGATTTCACGTTTCACGACTTCGCGACTTGGGCAGACAACTTCCTCCATGCTGCGGACTCCCGATATCTGAGTTCCCAAAATTTTCTCGCGTCAGTTCCATGGGAACATATCGATGATATAGATCTCTTCTAGTACCAACGGTCCTGATCTGTTCTCACTTTTCGCGATTTCACATTTCACGATTTCACGACTTTGGGAAATAGCTGCCTTCAAGATTTGGACTTCCGATAGCTGAGATCCCAATGTTTTCTTGCGTCAGATCCATGGGACCAGATCGACGGTCCAGATCTCTTCTGATACCAACGGTCCTGATCTGTTCTTGCTTATCATGATTTCGCATTTCGCAACTTTGGGAAATAGCTACCGTCATGTTTTGGACTCCCAATAGCCAAGATCCCAAAATTTCCTTGTGTAAGATCCATGGGACCAGATCGATGGTCCAGATCTCTTTTGGTACCAATGGTCCTAATCTGTTCTTGCTTATCGCAATTTCACGACTTTGGGAAATAGCTGCCTTCATGCTTTGGACTCCCAATAGTCGAGATCCTGAAATTTTCTCACGTCAGATCCGTGGGACTGGATCGACGATCCAAATCTCTTCTGGTACCAACGATCCTAATCTTCTCTCGCTTATCACGATTTCGCATTTTGCAATTTCATGACTTTGGGAAATAGTTTCTTTCATGCGTCGGACTCTCGATAGTCAAGTTCCCAAAATTCATCGCCTCGGATCAATGGGGTCAGATCGATGGTTCAGAACTCCTTTAGCACCAACGGTCCAGATCCCCTCTCGCTTTTCGTGACTTCTCAACTTTGAGAAACAACATCCTTCAACCTTGCGACTCCCGATTGTCGAGGTCCTGGAATCATCTGTCGATTGTTGATCATCTGCGTTGATGCTGACGGTTTCCCTCTCACCCCAGATCATTTCTGACTTGGAAGGAATTCTAGGTAGACAAAGATGGCACCCCGTCCAGATTGGGGCCATCCAGCTGGGAAAGCTCCTCGCATTGGAGCCAGAGGGGAGAGCTTTGGGACTGCCTGGGATCTTGGAGAAAGATCTGTTGCAGTGAGTCAACCCTTGCATTAGCCAGTCCGTCCGCAACTTTATTTGCACTTCGCCTAATGTGTGAGGGAGTTAGAGTTAGAGAAGGTCTGAGAAGAGACTGGAAGCTGTGAAGAGGGCCAAGGAGGCACCAGTTGGGAGTGATTTTCCCTGGATCTCTCCCATTCAGGATTTTTTTTGCCAAGTCTATTATGATTTTGGAGTCTCCTTCAATAATCAGACAGGTGAGGTTTTGATCTAGATCCATTTGCACCCCTTTGATGAGACCCTAGATTTCTGTTGAATTGTTGGTGTCGTATCCGAGATTTCCTGCAGTGAGGATTTGAATTTGCCCAAGCTGTTTCTTATGACCGCTCCATAGCCTGAGTGTCCTGGATTGCCTTTTGATGTGCCATAAAAATTGACCTTATGGAAGCCTGGCGGGGGGGAAGCCACTTAGAGGGACTGAGGGATTTTGGAATTAGAGGGGGCTGCTAAGGAGGGGTGGAGTGTGAAAACAAGAAGCCCCAGGAGTTGAGGATCGAGAGCTCGCCTGGGTCAATGGGGAAGTCTTCCTTGATCTATAAATGTAGTTGAAGACTTTCTTGGAGATGCAGGAGGATTGTATTCCAGAGGAGGGTAGGAGGAGATGGTTGGGAATGAAAGATTCTTATGTTCCTCTCTTTCCATAGTTGCCACACTATGAATCCTGGTAAGAGTTGTCAGGCTCTGTTCAAGATAGGAATTTTGAAGGGACCATAGCCCCAATCCCTGATGGTGATTATGATGTTATTTTTAACTTGTTTGGTTCTTCTCATGAGCTTAGTGGCCTGGCTCCAAATGTTCTCACTGAGTAGACAATTATTTAGGAGGTGCTCCATGGTTTCATCCTGGAGATGACAGAGATGGTAGATCAAGGGGCCAAGGAAACCTCATCTTTGGAGGTTGTCCCAAGTTAAGATCTTGTTTTGTAGTAGAAGCTAGAGGAAAGTAGGGATTTTGGGCCAGAGTTTTGATTTCCATATTGTTGTCCAGATGTTGTCTTTCTAAAGGTTATGGAAATTCTCTTGAAGAGTGTATCCCTCCTTGAGTGTGAATCTTCCATGAGGTGTGTATCCCCATATGAGAATGTCTAGGTCTATGCTTTTCCTGATTCGCCTTTGGGTTGTAGCTTGTTTCCAGTGCTGCAGGTCACAGTTCATCGCCACTTGGAGTTCCTGATGAGTTGATTTCCAGCTTCGTCGGGGAGAGCCACTAGGGGTTTCTGTCCACAGATCTGCCACTTTGAGAGTGGCAAGATATTGAATGTGATTTTCGTAGGGTTGTAAATTTGATTCCAGTCATAGGGGTGGCATTTGTTGCCAGAAATCCGTCCAGAATAGGGCACTCTGACCATTGTGAATTTCCCAGAAAGCATGTTCTTGTACGAGTGGTCAATTTTTCCAGGTCACATTCCAGATGTTGGAGCCCTGAATTTGCCCCTGCAATCTTATAAGTTGACATTGGTGCGTATTTGGGGCATATTTGCATTTCCAGAGTTTTTCCCAGAGTTCTGTTGGAGTTTTGAGCCATCTCAACCAAATTCTTACTCCCATGGTGCTATTTAATTTACCAGGGTCCTGGAGGCCCATACCACCTGAAGATTTAGGCTTGAAGACTTTGTCCCAGGTGACTAAGGCCCATTTTTTGTTCAAGTTGTGTCCATGCCATAGAAAGTTTCTTTGCAGATTCTGTATTTTCTTTATGACTGATTGGGGGGCAGCTAGGGCTAAGAAGAGGTAAGTTGGGATGGCTTGGAGGACTGACTTTAAGAGAATGATTCTGGCTGGAAGGTTGAGGGAGCAAAAGGTCTAGTTGCTAAGACGGCTGGTGATGGAGAGTAGGAGAGAGTCCCAGGAGATGTTTCTGGCTGTTGAGTGAGAAAGAGGGAGTCCCAGGTAGCGAGAGGGCAGAGTGCAGACAGGGGTATTCAGAATTTGAGAAAGGTGATGTTGGATTGCCACAGGAGTATTGAAAAAGAAGAGCTGTGATTTGGCCAGATTAAAGGTGGTGCCAGAGGCTTCACTAAAATCAGAGAGAATGGAGCTTAGTTTGATTTCTTCTTGCGCAGTGGGGGTATTCATTAGTAGCGTGTCATCGAAAAATTGGCTATGGGAAGCTGTCGGTTGTAAGTCGTGAAGAGGGAGGCCTTGGAGGGATCCATTTTGAATTGAGGCCTTGATATAGCGTCCTAGTCCTGCAACCATTATGACAAAAAGAAAAAGGGAGAGAGGGTCGCCTTGCCTTATCCCTCTTGAGGGGGAGAAGGGTTGAGAGGGGACACCATTGACGAGGATTGAGAAGAAGATTGAGGAAATGAGGTTCATTATCCAAGAGACCCAATCCCTGTTGAAATGGAAATCCAATAGGAGTGCTTTCGTATATTGCCAGCTTAATTTGTCAAAATATTTTGAAAGGTAAAGTTTTAGAAGCATACCTGGAGTGTGAGTGCTTTTGAGTGAGTGAATGATTTCATGGACAAGAATGACACTATCCATGATTTGCCTTCCTTCGACATATCTTGATTTCTCCTTGGAGATGATGAAGGGTAGAATTGGCTTGAGTCTTAGAGCTATGACCTTGGGAATGATTTTGTAGATCACGTTGCAAAGAGATATGGGTCTGAAGTTCCTCAGGTTTGTGACTCTTTCTTTTTTGGGTACTAGGGTGAGGAAAGTAGCATTTAGTGCTAGAAGAACTTTTCTTGAGCTGCATGATTCCTCCACCAGTTACCACACTTCCTCCCTTAACATTGGCCAACAGGAGTGGAAGAAGTCTGTTGTGAAACCATATGGACCTGGAGCCTTGCCTGTGGGTAACTCCTGAATGGCTTGATCCACTTTTGCTTGCGTTATTGGTGTCATGAGAGCCTCATTCTATTCCTAGGTGATTATAGTTGGGATGTTTTGGATCACCCACTCTATTGCTGATGTGCGATCCACCTGGGGTTCTAAGAGGAGATCCTTGTAGAAGTCTGTCAGCTCATGCGTTATTTCCTGATGATTTAACATGGTATTTCCTTGCGAGTCATCCAGCTTCGTGATGTGATTGATAAGGCGTCTGTGGATCATAGATCGGTGAAAGAATTTGGTGTTCTTCTCTCCTTCGTTGAGCCATTGAACCCAAGATTTCTATCTCCACATAATCTCTTCTTGCTTGTGTCTTTCTTCTAGTTTCCTTTTGAGTTCACTTTCCTCATGTTGCTGAGTGATTGTATATCGTGCTTGAATGAATTGTGCCTGGAGGTTCTCTAGTTTTTGTTCCAGTAATTTCCTCTCCTAGAAAATATTCCCAGAGGCCTCTTTGTTCCATTTGCGCACCTATTATTTAAAATGTTTGAGTTTTTGCTGGAAGCAATACATTTTTGTACGCATCTGTGTTTTTGCAGTGCTCCACCAGTGACGGGCTAACTCTTGGAAGTTTGGATGGGAGAACCAAAAAATTTCAAATCTGAAGGGTTTAAGCTTAGGGGTGGCAATAGTGTCAACCCAGAGCTGAACCGACCAGTGGTCTGAACCTGCCTTCGGGACGATGTTGGAATCTACTAGGGGGCCTTCCAAGAGGAGAGTTTCCGAGATGAGGAAGCGATCAAGCCTACATGCTATTTGGTGGTGTCCTGATATTTTGTTGGTCCAGGTGTAGGTGCCATTGTTGTTCTTGATGTCTACCAGTCTGAGGTTCTCTATGAGTTCTTGGATTTTTGCGTTATCCTACTCCAGGTGCTTCTTTCCCCCTCGCTTCTCCTCCAACGTGAGAATCATGTTGAAGTCGCCCCCTATTATCCATCGATTGCCCTCCGCTAAGGAGCCTAGGTAAGCCAAGTTTTGAAGAAAGAGGTCTTTGTCTTGGCTGTTCTACGGTCCATAGGCATTTGTGATCATTCCTTCCTTGTCCGAGTCGATGGCTCTGTAGTGCGTTGTGATGGTGCACTGAGTGGAGAAGCCTTGATCAAGGATGACTGTTGCAGGATTCCATAGGATGGCCAGGCCTCCTAAAGCCCCTTTTGAGTCCATTTGATAGGATTCACAATTACGCCAACATCTTTTGATGATATCTTCTGCAGTTTTCCCTGCACATTTTGTCTCTTGTATCAGGAATATATCAAGGTCTTCCATTTTGATACAGTTTCGAAGAGTCCTTTGTTTGGATCTTCCATTTAGGCCTATGATATTCCCTGTGAGGATCTTCATAGTTAACAATTAGGTGGGTGGGAAAAGGAGCTCTTTGAGAGCTTGTGAATCTGTCCCAAGTTGATCATATAGTTTCCCGCTTCCTTTATTAGCTGATGAGCCAGTTTTTTGCCTCGTCACTTGTTTTCTTTTGGGTGTTTTCTTGGATCTTGGTTTGGGTCTGTGCTGATCCCTAACCTTGATGTAGCCCCTGTTGATGAGTCCATAAATACTTTGTGAACTTTCCTGAGTTGGTCCTCTGGTAAGGTTTGAAGATCCTTCTTGTTGAGTGCTTCTTCTAACCTGTCTAGGTCGATTTCTGCTAGGTCCTGCTCATCCATTTCCATGACTGTGTCTCCCTCTCTTTCTGGTTCCTTCCCTGAGACTGGGTGAATCTGTGGATCTGCTTGGTTTGCTAGGGTTTGATACTCTTGTGACGATTGGTCTTCCTTGTGCTTGCTGGGATCTGTTTCTGCGGCCTTGTGGGGGTTTTCCACTTCTTCTACCTCTGGGAGGCGGTTGAGGGCTTCAAAAGAATTATTATTTGGGTCATTTTTTTCCATTGTTGGTAGTGGGCTTCTTCTGCGCTTGTCTCCTTCGATTTTGCACCTGGGTGAATCCTTCCTTTGTTTTCTCTTCAACTTCCCTTTTTTTTTTGGGGGGGGGGGTGTTGAGAGGGCAGTCTCTCAAAAGGTGTCCATGTTCATGGAATTTTTGACATCTAAAAGGAATGTGTTCATAGTCTATGGTTTGGGCCCATTCCTCATCTTGGTATTCTAAGGTAACTGTACCTGGCAGAGCTTTGGAGATGTTCATATAGACACAGATCTTTACATAAGAGGTGTATTTTCTCTATTTGGTAGCTTCAGAAGATTTGACATATTTACCCAGGGTGTTGCCTATGCCCAAAACAAATTTCTTCTAACCAGAACTCTTGAGGTAGGGAATAGAGGCGAATCCATACAGGTGCGTATGCGAAGTTTTCCTTTTCTGGGCAAAAACGGTCTGTCCATAAGCGGAGGTAGAGGCCAACCAAATTGTAGAAATATGGCCCCCCTTCAAAGATCATGTCCTTGTCTTCCAGGTTGTAGAATATTACTATGAAGAAACCTTTGGGGCTCAGTTGGAGCTCATAGTCTCCCTTGGGGTTCCACCACACCTTGTTCCAGCGAGTTAGGTCCTTTTCTGAGGGCCAGAGACCTAGGAATTTTCCTATGAGGGCATGGTCTCTCATGATCTGCGTGTGTTCCCCCATCCTGGTGGTTTTGATGACATATATGGGCGCAACCGGAGCTTGGAGGATACATTTTCTGGGTATCCAGGCTCGAGCAGCTTTTGGATGCGAGGACTCAGCATCCATGCTCAAGTCTTTGCTAATATCCATCTCTTCCTGTAGATATTGGTCTCGTAGGTGCATTGACGGCTCAAAGGACGATCTGCGATCCCACAAGTTCTTCGGGTCATTGACGACGATGTTGCGGTAAGAGGGGGCTTTCGCCCCCCCTTCTATTCCCATTCTTCTGTGGCGATCAGTACCAGGGTGCAGAGGCGATCAGAGTTGTGCAAAGGATTTCAAACGTGGTCTGGGTAGGAGGGTTGTTGGTGCATGTGAACCCTAATCTTACAGATCTCTCGATCCTTAAAATATTAAAAAAAAGGTTGGCCATATTTCTTTATTACAAATAAACTTTGATTTCCTTCTCCTTACTTACTCTCCATGCTTACATTTTGTTACACTCCCTTGTGTTACTTTCTCCTATTACATAGTCTCATAACTTTTCTTAAGATGTTCTTAGAATTTACTCATACATATCTTTTGGATATTGATAACCTCTTTTTTAATAGAAAGCTACAAACCCTACAACAATATTTATATGTATATTTTTAGTCCCTGCCAAAGGCTTGGGACTATAGCGATGAGTTGCTCATTGACTCTCTAGTAGTTTATAGTTGACGTTAGATTTTTGTTTTATATAAAATGTGTAACATAGGAAATAAAAAAATATATATTTTTTAATAATAAAATAATATATTTTTCTCAAATTTGATTGGTTGATATGTTTGATGTGTTATTGAAGGCTTCACGTAAATCAATGTATAAGTTTGACAAGGAAAGCCTGTATTTATTAGAGCCTGTTGTACTGCACTGCAAAAGTCTTATCTCTTGCATGTGCTGGAGAGACTGGGATTTAGTTTGACCATAATGGGATTTAATTCGGAATTCGTGAGGTCTCTGACACGCCACAAGGCAGTAGCCTTAGACACCGTACCTGAGCTCGTCCTAAGCGCTTTGCAGTGCGATATGGTTCTCACTTTCCTGGCCTGAGCTTGTCGGGCATCCTGTCTTTTCCGAGCTCGTTATTACAGAGAGAAAGGCAGGGCTCGGGCCATGGCCAAGGAAACCGTATTGTTTACCATGGCACAAGTATGTTACTTGGGGCACGTGTACATTGCCTGCATTGTCGAAGTTTGTGACCGGTTCTTTGATAATGAGCATAAATCGGGATTACAGTTATTTATCAGTCTTCAAAGGTGCTTTTTCTAATGTCGAATGAATTTGTATTACACAAACATATTTATTAGTCCCTGTATATAAAGCTACATTATTAATATTATTTTATAATAGATGTAATAATTTTGAACTTCTAATTTTAATTATTTATAATTATAATTTAAGTAAATTATTTTTACTTTCATAATGATTACATTTTTACATTTATTAAAAAGTTAGTTCAATGATTT